>JAFBJU010000173.1:1830764-2132321 GCA_016785305.1 Colistium nudipinnis
GTGTGTGTGTGTGTGTGTGTGTGTGTGTGTGTGTGTGTGTGTGTGTGTGTGTGTGTGTGTGTGTGTGTGTGTGTGTGTGTGTGTGTGTGTGTAGACAGCCACTATAAATACACTGTGTGTGTAGCTGTGGGCAGTTGTGAAGGAGTGGCTCGAGTTTGTCTGTTTATTATAAGGAGCTGTATGGGTTTGGCAATGTATAGGAAGGTATAAATACATAGAGTGATGTCCAATCGTGATCAAGTTAAATGTGATTGAGGGAGAAATTGCACGCTGCACATGTCGACGTGTTTCCTCTTAAAATGTTTTTTTTTAATAGGAATACTCATTCTAGTATTAAAGCCATGTGAATAGTAGCACAACAGTGTCGGTCCAGGGTGAAGAATATCAAATACTCAGGGGTGGATGTAAATCTGGTCTGTGTAGAGTTCTTCTTTATCTCTATAACAACTGCCAATATAATGTAGAGCATGCCGTGCAGTGAAATTGTGGGAGAAACTCAAGAGGAAACCCTGAACCTTTATTTGCCCCTTTTGATCCTGCCTCCAGGTCACAGCTCACATTTTATCCACATGTCTTCCAAAAAAAACATGTGGTTAAAAAAAAACAGTTGGTGGGTTCGCTGGTTTACTATCAGCGGCCGTCTAGCCAGCCGCCAACACCATTCACGTTCATGACAGAACCTCTGCAAACCAGACCTGTTTTAACCAAGGACTTCCTGAAAATTATACAGTTTTTGCGTTGTCAGTAAAAGTTGCACTTGCAGCGAGTTATTCCATTTCCATTCCATTTTGCCTTTAATGTTGCTGAGCTTTTCTAAATCTTTTAAACAGTTCTCGTGAGCCAGGAGATTGTGGTGACGACTTTGGATGCCCTCTGGAGCATTTCTGGGCCACAGTGAGTGTAGGAGAATATTATGCCATGTGGGGCTCAGCTCTCTGCCCTCTGACCCTAACCCATGGGCGAATTGATAGCAGGCTTTAATACATCCACTCACTACACTCAATCCATTCAGTTACAGCACAATCTACTTCCTGTTGCCTCTTGTTTGTTTTTGTTGGTGCAAAAATAGCCATCATTTGTTCTGTCCCTAAATCTGGAACACTGCACTGTGTGTGTGTGTGCGTGCGTGCGCGCGTGTGTGCGTGTGTTCATGAGTTTGTGTGTCGGTATCGCATCACATGGCGGCAGCTGAGTACCCCTGGGATCAGCTGGGTTCAGCCTTTGAGATCAAGTACACCGCTCGGACACAATGGTGTATAATTTGGGCCACATCGCATGTGTTCATACATGCATTACTGTGTGTATCCCCTTTCTTATAAGCATACCCGTGCCTGCATGTGTGCATGGGCCTGTGACTCACACAAATGGTGCCGCTTTTGGCTGCACACAATAAACCAAAAGGAGGTAGAGACACAGAGGGAACTGCTTCCTAAAACAAGTGTATAAAAAGTCGAACACCATAAACAGCCGCAGAGAATTACATATGTGTCCCTGCTATGTGTATGCACAAACTAAGAGCAGCACTCAGTCTGCCTCCTCCCAATTTACTCTCCCCTGCCCGCATTGAGAGACGGAGGCAGATGTCGATATGAGGCGGGGAAGCGAGCAGGAAATGATGTAATCCCTCCTGCAGGTCTCAGGGGAAGTGATATCATTGTTGCTGGATCAGCAGGCGGCTCCTCACTCGTCCATGGCTTCCTCCCCCTATTCGATAGAAACTAAACCTTTTCCGTGGGATTATACCGAGATTATGCCTCAGTCATTCGTTTAATCAACAGTAACCCAAACATTATTTCGAGGAAAACGTATTTGTTTCATGTTGGAACCATTACTTGATTCCTTTTGATGTATTCACGGTTTCTGTGTGATTTAAAATGTTTTTTATTTTTATTTTTTTACCTATCATATAACAATTGTCAGGTGCCTATATGCATCGCTGCTCTTTATCTTCATCCAGACCATCAAAAAAGCCCATCTTTAGGCTTCTGTGGCCTGGGTGAACACAATTAAAAGTAAAGATCTGAGTTGTTATTCAGCAAGTTAGTGTCCCTGCTATGCAGCTCAGGAATGAAACACAGTCGGGGCTTGAAAAGGACAGTATAATTTTTAAAAGACATATATCAGTGTCCTTTAAAAGTTAAACTTAAACAAATGCTGTATTTGTTTAACATGTTAAAATGCGTTGTTTACTTGAGGCCATTTGCCAGTGTTGGGCAAATAGCAAAGTAGTATGTGGGTCAAATCCCGCTTTCAATGCTTGTATTAAACCCCTCTACAAATATGTGTGACAAACACACACACACAAAAATAGTTCAACTTTTTTATTTACCTACACAATGCCTCAAAACATCAAATAATAACAAATTGTTTGTTATTTTCTATATTGAATGACTTTCCTTGCTCTTGATGACAGAACACGTATGAACAACTCTGGAAAATGGGAGAACAAAGGGAATAGAAGGAAATAGTTTCTTTTTAATTTTAGAAAGTTAGGTGTTAGGTGCATGGTCAGTTCTTTAGTGTGTATCTGTGTACAAGTGTGTGTTGTTGACAGAGAAAAAGAGAAACATATCAACTTACTGTCTGGATTCACTCATTGCTTCTTTTCTTTTTTCTCTGGATCTGATTTATAGCTTTGCTTAACAAAAACCCCACAACCGGGTCTAAAAATACCTCGAAATGTGTGCATGTGTGTGTGCACGTGTAGCATGTGTGTTGTCCTGATATAGAGCCGTGGGAACAAGCCCCATTCAATGCACTCAAAGGGAAGCCTTTTTGTGTTGCCGTTTGTTGACGTTCTTGTTGTTTCGTAGTGGCAGCCGACCAGCTGAGGCTCTGTTTTGTTATTGAGAACAACTGGGAGCTGCCCAGTACAGATGCAGCGGTTTGCTTAAGGGCACTGAAGCAGCAGATGTTGCTGGGGCCTTGAGGAGGAGGAGAAAGTCTGTTTTTCTCAGCTCTTCTCTCATTTTGCCCATCTCCTCCCTTCTCATGTTCTCTCCTCTACTCTCAGCTCCTCTCCACTTGTCATATCTTCTCTCTTCTTTGTGTCTCCTCGTGCATCCTTTTCGTCTCCTCTCTCTTCCCAGTCTCCCCTTCCTCATGTCTCTACACCTTTTTTCCCTGCTCTCGACTCTTGAAATATTTCTTCTTACTTCAATACTTGTGTCCCTTTCTGTAGTCTCCCCTCTTTTCCACTTACCTCCTTTTCACTTGGTTTTATTTTCCTCGCATCCCCCGGAGGTCTATGTTCCAGGTTCAAACAAGGACCTTGTGTTTCGCCCTAAAAATATCCGCAGTGTAACACTGTATGTGCGTCAGTCAGTCCTGTCGCCTCTATGTCAGACAGCAGCTGCCGTGACCTCTGCATTTAACTACTTGTGAGGGGTCAGAGGTCAGGATTTGGAGGGTTTAGCCACTTCCCGGTCCATGGTAGTTTGGCAACATTTAACAGGACTCGACTTTGACTGTTGAAAGCATGATTAGTTCTCATACACTTAAGAAAGCCTGTGTCAGCAAGGACTCTGCCGCTGGAAAAAATCTGCAGTAATACATTTTGTTTTTACTGCTCCACTTGCTCTGATTAAAGCAGGGGAGAAATTAGGTAAAAGATAGGAGGAGTCAACGCAACAAGGAAAGGAGGAAATAAATGAAGGAAAGATGGACAAGATTCAACATTGAAGACACAGAGGTGGAAAAACAGTAATAGACAAAGTAGCAGGGGGAGGAATTAATGGAAAGAAAACAAAAATGCAGAAGTAGGAGGAATGAAGGATGGGAGTATGATTGCATGGTTTCAGTCTGAGAGACAGGAGGAGTGTGGCTGCAGCAGCAAAGTAATTACTGTTTACTTTGGACACACACACACACACACACACAACCCATCACTATGACTTGCTGTCTCAGCTCCGATAGAGACCAGAGTTGAACAAAGTGCTGTTTTTAAGACTCTCACGATGCATTCAGTGGCACTTTAAATTTGAGTCAGTAATCTGAATCTGAGCAGCAACCAGTATAACAGAGGATCAAATTCATGTGAGCTCTTTTTTTTTATCTTCTTCCATATTCCTTCTTTCGGTTTTCCTACACTCACAAGATGAGTGCAGAATATATTCCATGTTTTCAACCACATTATCATCATTCTATCATTTAACAAACAAAATAAATAAATTAGATATATGCACAGCAATTGTTTTTTTTTATGTAAATGCAAAACCTGCAGGATAGTCTCGAAGTGTTTATGTTTCCATTGTCCATTCATGCAGTACCTTTCTTTCTCCACCTGAGTGTTTGTAAACTATAGTTTTTGACTGTGTATTCGGGATTATATTCTAATGTATATTATGACAATGCTTAATGCAAATAGACAATAACCTAAGGTGGAAGTTATGAACATGATCAAATAAATATAAATCCTGAGTCCTTGAATATAGAATATTGAAGATTGTTATTAGCACAGCTTTAATATTTTACTCATTTTGTAAAATTGTCCTTACCTCTTCCCTATTCCCTATTAAAACAGGGAAACTCTATAATATCCTCAAAAGAACACTTATTAAATATTCATGGCATGCGGCCATACATTTAAAATGGGGCGAGTTTATGTGGCTGAAAGCAGAATTGTGTGGGATCATATTTTTTGGTTTACTTCAGGTATGTGAATTAGATTTTCTCCCGCAGATTCTGCATTCAATGAAAAACTGTTTCATTTGCTGGCCTGTGTCAAACCTTGGCCTGTGTGGAAAGAACAGATTGTTGTACTAGAGCGCAGCTGTGAGAGTTTTCACAACAGTCCTCCAGTCGCTGAGTAGTCCCCAAACCACACACACAGACACACTCACACACAAGCACATACACGCAAACACACACGCGCATGCACACACACACTCACACACTTACCCTAACCTCCAGTCTAAATGACAGACCTTTGTAACCACAGGGATCTAATTGTAGCACCGCTCCTCACTGTTGGGGGGGGGGGGGGGGGGGGGGGGGGGGGGTGTGTGTGTGTGTGTGTGTGTGTGTGTGTGTGTGTGTTTCAAAGTGTACATATGGGTGTGTGACACTCTGCTCTCTAATCGTGTGTTGTGTGTATGTGTGTCCCTAGAGAGGGGCAGGGGCCATATAAAAAACAGCTACCCAGGAATAGCACACTGTACCCTGGGTGATACTTTGGGGTCATCTGAGTGGAGATGTGGAGGAGAGGAAAAAGGAAGAGGCAAAATATGGCTCAGCCCCCTTATGGAGGACTTACTAACTCGTTTTGCTTAGGTGAGGGTTTGGTATAACTGCCTGTGCGACCTCCACCTGCAGGGATGGATACTGGGTTTTTAGCAGTGAAAATGTGGCAGAAGGAAAAGGCATGCATCCAGATGTGCCAACCTCTGGCTATCACTCACAAAAGCCAAGCAACAGAGACAGAGTTTGCACACATCTGCAATGAAAGTGCGGTGAATCATAGATCAGGGAAAAGACATGACACCAATTCTAAAGCTTTATATCTTAATGTCCCTTCAAACCTTCCTTAATGTGTAATATTCACAACTTGCCATTCAAATCATTATTCAAAGTAAACAATGGATATTTAGTGACCACCTTAAAAATAGAACATTATTGTTGGGAAATGGCATTTCTCACTGTTTCCGATCTTTGTGCAAAAGTTTGCAACATACTTCATACATTAAGGCAAAATAACTGATATTAGGCTGGTAACAATTTTTAACAGTTCATGTTCATTTGTTTGGTTATAAAAATAATGTGAAACTCAATCCTGTGCTGGCTGAAGAACCGTGTGCTACTGGTTGTGGACACAAAATAATCCAGCAGCTGTTGTGTGTCTTTGTCTCTGATCTGTACTCCAGCTTAAACAACCATTTCTTTTTGTTTGCATGTGTGTATGTGTATGTGTTTCTCTGCAGGAAAGTCATTTGCATCCTTAATCACAGCAACACTCACTCCTAAAGTGTGTTGACTTGTTTTCTGGATGGTTAATCTCTGCACACAGTCTGCCTTAATCTCTCATAACCTTTCCCCTGTAATTCGTCTTGAAATCCTTTTATTATGAATGTGTCATTTTTATTGCATATATATTTAAGGCCGGGGAATAGTAGATGGTTGAGAAGTCTAATTTCTTTAAACTTATCTCAATTTGTTTTGTAGTTACAGTATAATAATGTAGTTTAATGTCAGTGTAGTCGATGCAATGTAACTGCATTCCACAATACAGAGTTATGTCCGTGGATCTTCTGATATGCTTTTAAAAAGTACTTAGAATGCCTGGAAATCTTGAGATCAGTTGAATGATCTAAACAGAGGAACAACAATTTTATGTGTTTGCAATACAGCTGGATTTTTTCTCTTTGAATCTTTATTTGCTTGAGTAATTTTCTGATTCATTTAATTATCTTTTTCAGCCGTGGTCTATCGCAAACAGGCTTTTATTGCCTGCTTTGAATTTTTGTCACCACTTTGTGCCAGGGGGCTTTCAAAAGGGATTCAAGAAGCCTTAGGATGTGGATTACTGAAACGAAACAAACTCAAAAATAAGTTGATCACAGTGTTGAACAGTGACCTTTGACCCTTATCTTACAATAACATATATGTGTAAGATATTTATAGTGATCAAGTTGGAAAGTCAGCGAGGGAGACAGAAATAGCAGACGTCAATGGAAAATGGTGTGTAGTACATTCTATTTGCCACTAGATAGTGCTAAGCGACCATAAACATGTCTTTCAGCTGCAAGGGGATTAACCTGGATTTCTTTCTCACTCTATTTCTGCTTTCTCTCCTCTTTTCTATTCTTCTTCTTTTCCTTTCTGGTTATTATTTCACCTCCTTCCCAGATGGACCAGTTGTCAGATGAGGAGGTGGAGGTCAGGGAGGAAGAGGAGGACGAAGAGGAGGACAGTGATAAGGAAGACCAGGACCTGGATAAGATGTTTGGAGCCTGGTTGGGAGAGCTGGACAAACTCACACAGGTAAAACGTATACCATCGCTAACATGCTGTGGCTGGTAAGTTATTACTGTAGCTTGGGCCTCAGGCTATGGACCACAGAGTACTAACCAATCAGGCGCTTACCAGAACACCACTGTCAACTGATCAAGAAGATTTTTCATCCTCTTTGATAGGTCAATAAATCATTTAAATAATGATGGAAAACAAATAGGAAGTCATTTCAGAGAGGCCAGGACTTCTGCTATATGTGATATTCTTTCTAAACCTAAACCAAGTTTTGGATCATGGGAGGTCATGGGATTTAGTGTTGAAATGATGAATTAGTCCTCCACTGAATATTTATTGTTGAAATGTATGTTCCCACAGCTGTTTGTCTGTTTTTAGATAATAATAATTATTATTTATCCAATGTATTAAGATTTTTAACCTTTGTTTGGATGAAATAAAGAATTCTGAAAAGACATCAAACTGATTAATTAGAAAACTAATCAGTTGGCAATAGAGATAATGGTGCGATTTCTCCTATGTACCGTGTACATCGTAAGACATTTCAGGCAGATTCATCTCTACAGTGTACACTTCGGCAGAAATTACAGGACCTCTCCTGTGCATTCTTTCGTTCATTGAACGCTCAGCCACTCATTCACTTTCTCTCTGTCCATCCAGAGTCTGGATGATGGTCGCCCAGAGCGGCCACCTCAGCAGAAAGCCCCGCTCAGACAGGACAGCAACATGGCCAACTTCTCCTACAGATTCTCCATCTACAATATCAACGGTCAGGCACGCACAAACCCAGTCACACACAATTCAACTCCATAACACTTTGACCAGTTTGTCTCACATCTCCATATCTCTCTGTCTACAGAGGCACTGAATCAGGGGGAGAACGTGGATCTGGACTCTCTCATGGCAGATCTGTGCTCCATTGAACAGGAACTCAGCACCATCAACACAAAACCTAGCAGTGCTGGCACCATGGCACGTCTGGGGCTGACCGACACCAAGGTGCACATGTACCCAGACATCAGAATAACCCCAAAGACTGTTAAATGTATTATTTTAATTTAGTTGTTTAAAGGTATTTTGTTTATACTAAAAATGTATTCATTTTTTACCATGCTTTTGCAGTTACATTTCTTTTCAGTACTGCAATAACGCGCACTTTCTCTCAGGTGCGACAGAAGCCTCCCGCTGGCCGCAGTGGCCGGCAGCAGCCAGCAGGGAGCGGCGGTGGTGGTAGTAGCAGTAACAACAGTGTCAGTGGTGGGGGTGGCAGCAGCGGAGCCAGCAGCAGCAGCAGCAGCACCAGGGCATCGCCCGCCGGCACCATCAGAGCCCCCACCGAGCATCATGGGAGAGCGGCCCTGGCCTCTAACTTCAGTCTGGATGACATCACCGCCCAGCTGGAGAAGGTGTGCACGCATTTTCCTCATACAAATGTATAATCTCTGGTCATTTACTCTATCATATCAACAACATACTCTCTATTAATGCTTTCTATTTATCAACATGAAAACGAAAAGAAGTTGCTTTTTTTTTATGGCAGTGATTATAAGAACAACTCAAACAAACTTTAATAAAACCCATGTGACCAAACATGTGCAGCATGAGGCTCAAAGAAGTCTACGGAGAGTCGAGAATAAATGGCACATTGGTATTTGTTGATGTTGCAAACCACTAGAAATAGGTCAGAGTGACCTGGAGGCAGAACCTTAATCTGGTGCTCAGCAAAAAATGAAAACTGCATTCAGTGTTTTTATAGTTTCCCCCCACATTCCACAGGCGTCCATCAGCATGGACGAGGCTGCCCGTCAAACCTCGTCCCACTCCCTCAGCTCGGCCTCCACCTACACGTCAGCCACCATGCGGCGGCCCGGATCCTCTCAGCGCCAGCATCGACGCACAGGATCCGTCGGGACAGTCAGCGAACATGAGGTAAACTATAAGCAAAGAATACATTTTCAAGTCCAATTTATATAATCATGGTAAATGTTTTTAGCCTAAAATCACAATTTTAAAAGCATACCTCATACCCTCACAACACTGACCTTTGTTTTGTGTAAGGAAAAAAACAAATTAATTAAATTAATTAATTTGAACCAATCAATGTTCTTTCTAGTTTATCAGCTGCATATCACTTTGGGACGTCTCGGATCTAAAGTTGCATATTCTCCACCAGACTTTTGGTTTCTGCAGCTGTGTTTTCTTCTCCTCAGGCGCGTTCGATTGTCCACTCCTCGCGCTCCTCCGTCACCTCTGCGTCTGGTGTTTCTGTGAACTCTGCCTCTTCCATGGATTCACTGGACAGCGTTCTCCGCTCCGGTGAGTCGGACTGCCAGCAGCCTTCTGTTCAAGCTGGAGGGGCAGGTCCAGGACATCCCAGCACGGAGGTACGAGGCCACTTCTGAAACTACGAAACTGAATGAGTGATTTGGTTGTCTGGCTGACCCTTGCGTTTCTTCTTTGAGACAGTTTGGTTCAGAGGGAACTAATGATTATTGCAAAACGTCCAAGCATAGATGAGACATCGTCGGGGGCTGTCACCATAGTGGAGAACGAAGTGGAATAACCATCAGGCAAAAGTTCAGTTTGTGTTGACACTGTTTCAGAAAAGTATTTAGTCAACACCACGCTCGTTTTTGGAGGCTCCGTTCTGTTGTGATGTTGCATTAAGGTGTTGAGATTTTACTGATTTTTATTGTGTTTCCATTGTGTGGAAGAACAATGGTGAAAGTAATTCCTAAGAAACCAGAGCTTTTTTTTTTCCTTCCAATAATTAGGATTTGCAGCTGGGCCCTTCTCCGGTGAGTCTGGCTGCTCAAGACTATGATCTTGTCCACTCCATTTACATATTGAAAAGTAGGCAAAATAACAGACACACGTATTTGCACATTCACAAAACTGGAGTCTCCAAAATTAGTCCTCTCAGTTTCGGCTATATTGTTATTTTGGAATATTTGGAAATACAAAACACGGCGTTGAAAGAAACCAGGAAAAGCTGATGATGTGTTGGCTTCAACAAAACATGTGTTTTGTTCAAAGAATGATACATTTAGTTTTTACCTCAGCAGATGCTGCGTCTAACGAGTAATAGTTGTAGCTAAACTCAAAAAACCTAAAATGTTAACCAACCAAATTAACCAACAAAAACAGAAATAATTATTTTGCTCTCACCAGAACATACAGCACTGCTTATTTCACTTTAATTTTGAATGGCTCTTCCTCGCCGACACCTGGCCCTGACTGGGATTATGCCGAGTCTGCTATCGTTTCAAACAGATTATGAGGAGATTATACATGCCGGCCAATAATTACATTATAAATACCAGGGAAATGACTAGCACACATTGAGTTTTAAACAGGGTGACTCACAGGATAAGAATGTGCAGAATCATGTGCTTTTACGTTGCTGCCAATTTTGAACAGTTTGTGGATGTTCATATTTTTCAAACAATACTTTTATTGTTTGCTTTGGTAATCCACCTTAGTGGTCTTAATGGTGGCTTGTGGACTTCTAATGCAAAGCAGACAATTTTAAACCGCTGTTTGCATTTTAGTTGCAACACAGCACACAAAATAAGAGCAGACGCTCACTAGGAGAGGATTTTCTGACTTCTTTGAGTTTGGATTTGGGAAAACGCAAAATGTAAAGATTGCGACAAACTGCAACACAAGTCTCTTCCCTTGTGCTCCATGTTTGTTGTCCCTTCCTTGATTTTGAGTTATTTTTTTATTCTTTTCAAGTGCAGCTTGTCTTCAGAATTTGCTGAAGCAGAGGTTTGTGTTGGTTGGCGTTTTCTTCTGCTGCTGGCTGTGTGTTCGCTTCTTTTTATGATCAATACCTTTTGAGTCTCTCTGGCCCAGAATAGACTGTAGAGAAAACTCTGGTCATAATCTTTCCTCAATCTCCTTCATAGTCAGATGAGAGCAATCTACAGCTGTTCTGGCAAACTATAAATTATGTAAAAGCCAAAAAGCCGTAAAGAAGGTTGATTCTGCAAATGCGCGAGGCATTTCTTAAGCACATGTACCAAAACAGCTCATTATTTTCTGAGGTCAGTGCAGGTATTGGGAATTTGAGCCCAAACCATGTCATTTTTGGGGCCATGCTCAACCCAAAAAAGACGCACAAATGAGCTGTGCTTTAAACACAAACGCTGTTCACTGAGTGGGAAACTGAGTTATCCTGCTCCAGTTCATCCGGCACGTACACACTCACTAAAGCAAAATGGGGAGATCAACAATGGGGAGAAAGAGAGAGGAGGAGTGAAGGAATGAAAAAGAAATAAGATAATGAGAGGCCACAGTCAGCGGATAAAAGTATTAGACAAAGAGGATGATGGAAAATAAAAGGTGAAGACAGGGAGAAGCAAATTGTTATATTAAAGGGAAATGAAAGAAGAAAAAGAGAAGAAAGATAAACCAAAGACACAGGGATAAGAGGAGAATATGTTGTGTTTTCACTTAAAGTGTTGCTCCCATGGGTTCCCGCTCAACCAATACTGGGACTGCAGCCGTTTCGAGTCGTTTGTTATGCTCCCTCTGCTGAAAAGCAGTAAAAATATATATTTTTAAACTTATCAAATCCCCATTGATTATAAGTTGACTCAGCCGACCCTTCAAGCATTTAGTTTTGATGAATAAGAGATACCTAGGGCATTGATTTTCAGATATTAGCTTCCTAATCAGAATATCACTTGGACTACAGAGACCTTGCTTTTTTTAGCTGCATTGGTTATCAATTGCCCTATATCGTCTACATTTAAAGATATGTAGAAGATAAGATACAGAGAGAGTCTTGTACAGCAACATATAGGAGCTCTGGCATCATATACACAATATAGACACAATTGGCAAAAAACAAATTGCTAAATTTAATTTGATGTGTTTTGAGTTTGTTTGCACATGTACGCGTGTATGACCTAAATATTATTTTTAATCTGTGGTGATCATGTGAGGTCTAAGGCTTTCTATAAAATGGTTCCTAGTGATTGAAATACACGCACACACACACACACACACACACACACACACACACACACACACACACACACACATGCAAGATGACCAAATATGGTATTGTCCCCCCTTGGGTTGTGAAAAAAAAAAAATAGAAAATCAAGCAAAACTGGAACTGGAAACTCATATATAAAGCTATACGCCTCGACCTCAGTTTCAGGTAGCAGGTTGAGTAGTAACCTGCTCAGGATGTACCGGTGACTCATGGCACGTGCATGCCTGTGGGATTATTGCTGTATATAAAGCTCTCAGCCACAGATTTGTGGAGTTCACATTGTCAGCAAATATGAGTAATCTAGTAAATAATTTAGCAGATAAATAATAAATTAATATCTGTCTGGTACCCCGTTTGGCCTGGAGTAAAAATCCTCTCTGCACTACCGCCACCAGTGAGGCCTGCAGCAGGAGTGACTGGATAGTTGTTTCACACACGTTTTCTCCAATATTGAATCATAAGGTGGTTTCTCATTGAGTTAAGGTCTGAAAAGTACTTTTGAAATGAAATATGACTTACTTACAGGATCAGATTGATCATCATTACCGAGTTCAATTTGACTGTGTGTTGTGTGTGTTAACATGTTCCTTCGCCAGGGTGCAAACAGTGCATCATAACTGTATTCAGTTTGTCATGTGCACAACTCTTCACAGGTTTCAGTTTGCTGATGCTGAGGTTTTCTCTGCTGCTGGTCTCTGCTTCACTGCACAGCTGTCTGCTAAACTGCCACATCCAATCGATCAGTCCACCAATCAATCGGTTAAACAGCAGATTAATTCACCGGGACTCTGTCTCTTTCTTTCTCTCTCTTTAAAGCACTCCTATTTGGACAGGGAAACCTCTCTGATTCTGAGAAACATAGCAGGAAAACCTACCCACCTGCTGACCAAGGTGATGCCCCACTCACTTCTTGCAATTTTCCCTCACTTCTTTCACATGTTAACATCCTGTTTCTGTCTTGTACATGCATGTTGTTTCTCTGTGGGTGGTGTAGTGAGAGTCATAGCCTCTGTGCATGCTTTCTCCTCTTATTTCTGTCTTCATCCCTTACTTTCTTTTGCCCTCTTCTCCACCTATAGTATTGAAGAGAGTCCAGTTTGTGTGTTTTGATGTATGGTGTGTCTCGTTTGGCTGCGTTATGGCCATGTATAATCTCAAAGCTTTACAGAGGCTGCAAGAGTCCCAGGTGTCCACATTGCAACTTATCGAACATAATATACACTGAATATTAGAAAAGGACAGCTGGGGGGGTTCACTTGGTAATCAGTAGCTGGTATTATTATATTTACAATAATATTAATAATAATAAACCTTTTTTTTTTTTACTTTCATACATTCATTCTTTTTTTACCTAAATCACATAAACATGAGGTATGCCTTGCAACTATTAACAGAGTAAGACAAATGTTAAATTATTATGACCTCAAATGAATAATCTGATCATTTTAACACCATATAATCCCGCTGGTCCTCACACTATAGGAAAGCTCGAGTGCCATTTCAAACAGAAGCAGCAGCAGCAGTTCTTACTTCACTGCTGCATGAATGAGCCTTCATTCTGTAAAGCTTTGTGAATATTGTGAATATTAACAACAGAGTTTGGTTTGTTTTCAGTCAAATCTGCAGCCAGAGTATAAAGGTCACTTTGCATTTTTCATTATAGATTTTACTCCGAGGCATGATGGTTTGAAAAAGGCATGAGTGAAAGCAAACGGTACTTGACTGCATGTTTACTGAGCCTGACACAGGAGGGTGTTGTTGATGTTGTGATCACACAGGAGTCCTATTATTTTTTACCGAAGGAAAGAATTGAATTGAACTTCCTGCTGGCCTAACCCCAGTCTGATTTATGTATAAATTATAGAAGCCTGTGGGATTGGCCTTTGCCTTGCCTCTTATTGGGTGGTACAGTAATGACTTGCAAAATAGATTATTTTGGGGCTAAGTGGTTTCAATCATTTATTAAAAAAGCATTGCTAAATAATAAATGTGATAACAAATAATAATCCTGTGTGATCGAGCCGTGGGGATGCTTCAACAACACTGTTTGCCTGTAATGAAATGTTGTTTAAAAACATGCTGGGATTTCACACACATATGTACAGGTAAGTGAGAGGGTCCACGCTTCTGTGTCTGCTTCTTTTAGTTTTAATAGTTGAGGGGTGTATGCATTTTTCAAATTAATAATGCATCAACCCCTGTTTCGCCTCACAATTAAAAACTCATTAGAAGGGCAACAAGCCAAAGATCGGAAGAGCAGGGATGATTTTTAGGAAGGTTTTTGCATGTTTGTGTTTGAAAATCACAAAGAGAGTTTTTCCAGACAGATTTTTGGGACAGTATTATTTGTGAGGCATGGCTGCCTGGAAATCCGATATTGTATCGGCACGTCAATAAATTCTTCTTGACTTAAAGTACAGACTCTGCAGAGAACTCCTCCACCTTAGGGAAGGCTGTTAACCAGCGGCATGCTTTTTTTGTTACGTGATGAGTGTTTGGAGCTCAGCCAGTTGCCGTAATGGAGCTTAGTGGTTGAGCTAATGGGACTAGCTACTACTTCAGTTGTTGTTGTGGAACCCTGAACAGGATGCTGGTGGGACATGTGCAGTGTAGGTACAAATAAAAGGAACATAATCAAGCAAAACACACAACAATGTAGCCCGCATGGCTAAATCTGGACTCAAGTATGCGCCTTGAATAATGTGGATTGTCTCTTTAAAGTCAAGTAAACATTGATTTTAAGGACATGTTATGGACATTTACCCTCTTCTTTTCTGCTTACCCATAATGTGCATGAATTTCCTGGGGCACACTGTAAGTATGGCTCTTGATAATATGTGGCTGAGTCTGTGCTGCTCTTAATCTAAAGCTCCAGGCTCCTTAATGGCTCAGGCCAAAGCTTTATTTATCAGTGTGTGTTTGTGTATATGTGTGGGCATCAGATGGACAGTAAGTAAGGCGGCTTCTGTCTGATTGGATCAGCAATGTCATGATTTGATTGGATGCTAAAGCAGATGAGACTGTTTTATTGGATGTTAGGAATGTACCCGATCTGCAGGGATGATGGTCTTTGGTACGGGGGAGAGGGTGATTGGCTGTAGCATCATAAATATGAATGTGCACACCTCGGGAAGGAGCTTTCTTTCTAGTTTGGACTTTTGCTGGCTGCACACAGACACACATCTCTCAAGTCCTTGTTTCTTTAATCATCTTATTTCAGTTTGGAAAAAAAGAGAAATAATTGAGTATTCAAACAGAGCCTAGAAAGATAAAGCTTGTAATATGTCCTAATCTGTCAGAAATCCCTGAATTATAAAATTTCCCTGTGTTGGATTTTTAGTAATTGCACAAAAACAGCTCTAGACATGAGTCTGAGCCCAGTGGATGGAAATTAAGTGAATGTAGTCAGATTAAGGTTTCGCTCTTAAGATCCAGTTATCTCAGAACAGCTGCCGTTGGCTTCAAATCCAGCTTTTACTGCTGTGGATTTAACCAAGCCAAGATAACCCGTCCCATCATCCTTCAGGGTTTTCCCTCCTGCTGTCACCTTGACTCCACTGATTTGTGGCATGAAATGCTCTGAGCTCCGTCTCATAAAAGGTGATTTTGTTTTAATTTGTGGTTCCAGATTAGAGGAGCTGGGCAAAAGAGAGAGAAGGGGGGGGGGGGGGGGTAAAAAAAAAGCTGGGCTTGAGATTGCTGGCAGAATACGAGCCATGTCTTATTCTAGTCTTATTCTTGCAGCAGTGATTAGGCTGAGGGTGTAATCATCTGCACCCATTAAAGCAGCTTCCAGTGTGTGTGCTTGTGTTTGTGTGAGTGTGTGTGTGTGTTGGTGAAATGTAAGGCATGAGCAGCTGTTGGCAGTCAATGATGTGTGTGTAGTTCTGCATATAGGATAGTCTTTCTGTGTTAGTGTTACACTGCCTCAGCAGTAACTGCAACCCACCCACACACTTTCTCTTTCTACACACACACACACACATACACACATACACACACACAAACGCACACATACTGCTGGCCCACTTCTGCTGCCTCCATGTAAGTCTCTTCACTCCACTCTGTTTATGAGCCTATGGCGGCTAAAGAAGGGCACAATCCTTATGGCTTCAAAGGCAGCAGGATTTTTCCGGCACAGGAGCTATATTTAGTTACTCTATAATGTAGGTCAAGTGAATATCTATGAGATGGAGAGAAAATGCCTATACTGCAAGTTCAGATGATGTTGATGGCAGTCGTATAAGGCAAAAAAGAACAATCTCCGTTTCCACTGCAGTGGGTGGCTCTCTAAAATCTGATTGTAGAAAATGTTTTAAAATACCAATACAGACGATAGAAGAAAGGATTGTGAATGATTCATTTATGGATTATAAAGCTCATCTGTTTTGACTCCTCCTAATACATAAAAACAGTTGAACAATGAATATCCTACAAAAAGTACCAAATTGATAACAATATTATTGGTAATGTACATTTTTTGGGCCACACATGCAAATACTATGCTACCAGAAATATTACAGAGATTCAGATTTATCACAAAAAAGCAAGAAGTTCTCAATGTCCAGAAGATCTTTGGAGGAGTTTGACGCCGGACACTGGTCACTCACAGGGAACAGATGGATGCTGTTTAAATCAAAGAAAGAAATTGAACAAAAAGAGCACCCTGACAAACATTTACAGCCGTTAATGTTTCCATTTAAGAAAATTCCCCACAATCAAACAAACTCACTTAACACAGGAAGACGCCTAAAACAGTCAACTAGCATCAAATTTCAAATTCCTCAGTCAGAAGCCACAGAGTCACAAAGTCACACTAATCTCTCTCAAGAGGCACAGGCTGCTATGGTTTATGTAAAAGACTAGGTCATTTCGAATCAGGTGCTGCACCAATCAGGATGCACCAGCCAGGAGTCAGGGACACCTACTTCTTATAGCCAATCCCATCAGGGAGTTGGCACATCCGGCTTTGCATAAACACAAAAACCTGCAGATAAAGATAAATTAAGCACTAAGGATGAAGTTTACAGACTAGGGCCATTACAAAATGCATTTTTACTTTTAGTTAAAAGCCAACAAAAGATGATTCGTTATGTAATATGTTTTGATTTAATCCTTTGTTTTGTCAGATCCCCACTTCATTTTAGCTGTATAAAAAAATGTGTTATGTAATGCTTCACTAGTAACCTGCCAGTGCCACTTCTTACTGGCGATCTTGACTGTTTATACAGCCCAGTCATAATGTATAGCATTGTAAAAGCTGTGAAGACATTTTTAGTACCACAAAAATATTTTTTTTTCATTTAGCTTTTTAACTCAGCTTTTTTTTTTTATGTTTTTTTATGTTTTATATGCTTATTCTTGTATAATATAATTATTGGTTTGTTTCATTTATTGATTTTGAACTTTTCAGCAATTTACTGCTTTTCCTCTAGAGAATCAAAGCGATGGATGAGACTTCATTCATTTTGGTCCTAATCTTCTTTAAGGCACTAACCAAAACATAGGCTAGTCATTATGGAGCTGTTTATGAGCTTATACAGTAGGCTTTCCTTGCTGCTGGCGTGTGTTTGTGTGTGCTTGTGTGCTTGTGTGTGGTTTTGGGGGGGGGGGGTGCCGATTAGGAGATTAGTTGCTCATCTCTTCTTCTTCGTCTTCCTCATCATCCTCATCACGTTCTGCCCTTTCACTTGTTCACAGTATGGATCCTCTTGTGTGTGTCTGTTTGTGTTGAGGCTTACTGGCTCTAAAATGGAGCACGTCCAACGGGGTATACGCAAACACACAGGGACTGACCGGGAGTGCTTGCCAGAGACATATTTTTGAGAGTGAGATGAGGATCAGGTGAGAGAGGTGGAAAGAGGAGAAGGCCGTGCTACGTGGCGCGAGAGAGGGAACAGTGAGTCCAGGAGGAGGGGATGGCGGCATGATAGCTTGAGATAAAGAGATCAGTGCCTCTGCCTGTGAGGTTGGCACAGCAGCAGCAGCAGCGCCCCTCCCCCATCCCAACTTCCCTGTCTCCTCCTCTCATTCCCTCTATCTCGCTGGGCCAGGGAGGATGTGACTGGATGAGGGTGCGTCTTTCATTTTGATCTATCAGTAAATCCGCCTGTCAGTGGGCCTGGAGGTTAACAGGCAGCTGCTTCACTGATCAGTGGGTGCGCGGGTCAGTGAGTAGATTTCCTATTTAATGAGTGAGTAAATCTGGCAGTAGTCAGTCAGTCCGTCCGTAAATCAGTCGATAACTAGATTAGTCAACCAGCCGCTCAGTCAGTCGGAGTGGGAAACGGACAGTCAGTCAATAGCACTATTTATGTCCTCCTGTGTTTCTACTTCTACTTTCGCTTGCAGATCTTGAGGCTACTTCTGCTCCCCGTTGCACGTGGGTGGTTATCTTAACTCCCAGCAGAAGATCTGGGGGGTCACGTCCATCCGTTTCTTAGTTTGTCAGCTGCAGGGGCCGAGAAACACTGGCATACCTTCCAGTTAATGTGTGTGTGTGTGTTTGGGAAATTTGGATAATCCTCCTTCGGAGAGACAACTGCCGGCCAACATGTAGCGACGGAGATTTAATCCAGTCTCATTCTCCTATGGCCGCGATAATACAGAGATGATGATGGCGTCGATTCTGAAAAGGAGAAAGAGGCAGGTTTTTGAGCTGTCAACCAGACATGTGTGATGATTCCTCACTCTTTGGGATACTCGGGCAGTGCTGCTCTTTCTTGATGGGACTAAACCTTTGATTTGCTTCATCATCTCGGGAGACCATTCGGCTGATTTGAAAGAAACTGGGAATACCGACACTGATACTTCGCCCAAACTCTGTGGAATATATATATTTTTTTTTCTTTCCATGCAATTTTTTTTAAGGTTTTATTTGAGGCAAAGCAGACACAGGAGCGCCAGCTGTTTTAGACAAATACACCTCAGACATACAATGAATTCTTGTTGGAGGAATCAGGTGGGTGACAAGTGCATCTCAATACGGATTGAGAGAGTGAGTGAGTGCAGCTGGAATGTGTCAGTGTTGTTAGTTTGCATCGCCTGACAGGTGTGTTGTCTTTGTGTGTGTGCAGGAGGAGCAGGCTGCCAAGCTGAAGGCAGAAAATATACGAGTTGCCTTGGAGAAGATCAAGGAGGCCCAGGTGAAGAAAGTAAGTCAGAGAAACACAAACCCGTACACAGAGCAACGTGTGAGAAAGAAAATCTATTAAAGAAAGATGTTTTGTGGTTTTTATTTATGTGGGTGCAGGACATTTGCGGGTCTATGCGTTTGTGAGTGTTTGACTGACACGTGTCCTGAGGATTTTTTCTGGGTCAGATCAGTGTTACTCCACATTCAAAATCTCTGGTCAATAACAGCTGGGGTCATCACGCGCACACACACACACACACACACACACACAGCACTCAACATAATGACCATCGCAACTTAAGTCCCAATCCGACAGAGAGGCGAAGAGACTGGATTGACAATCTGGATTTACTACACACACACAGATATGACTCCAGCTACCTGTGTGTGTGTGTGTGCGTATGTGCGTGCGTACGTGCGTGCGTGCGTACGTGCGTGCGTGCGTGCGTGCGTGTGTGGTTTGCTTGGTCTAATCATCTGTATGAGAATCCTGCTGCACAGAGCTCCAAACAAGTGAATGATACAATAATAATGCCAGTACATATTTTAATACATAAGAAAACTGTTTACTTTACTGTTTAGTAATTTTGGTTATTTCTTTGCAAACAAGAGTGTTGAAGCTAAGTCATGTTCTTAAGATAAAAATTTAAATATACCTGTCATTTTAATATTAACAATAAATTAAACCTTCAAAAGGTACACCAGCAAAACTAATTGTTGCACTCTAAAATACCATGCTATAGTATAATACTGTACTGTATTATATAACTGTTGGTATAATTGCGTGTGGGAGAGGTAATGTGTGTGTGTGGGGGGGGGGGAGGTATACTGTATGTATGTGCCCATACATGCATGTCATGACTTACTAATGGCATGCATGTTTAGCAGTAGTAACCTTCTTCCCTTATCTGGGACACTCGTTATGCATTATTACTCTACACAAGCTTCTGCGGAAAAAATAGAGACAGAAACATGATCCTCCTGTTATGAGTGGATGGATTTCAATGTAATGTATTCGAAATATTTCATCCTCCCTATGTATGCTATGTAAGCTCTGTGTTTTTCTGATGTCTTAAGGCCTAGAGATATGCCAGTTCATCTGAGGGGAAAACGCAAATAAAATTGTCCTGCCAACTGCAGAACTTGACTATCGTTTGCGTAAAAGAATATGCCGGAAATATCAATGACTTTCACACCTAGCCTAAACAATATCGGTGTAAAATATTCATCTCTTGTTCTCTTTCATTTATAGTTGGTGATTCGTGTTCATTTGTCAGATGAGAGCTCAAAGACCATGATGGTGGACGAGAGACAGACTGTCAGACAGGTATGACCTCATCCCCATAATAAACCTCTTTTATTGAAGCAATGATGGAGAAGTTAACAGTAGCAGAAACATCCTACTAGTATAAGTAATGAATGTATGATAAGTAATAAGAGCAGCTGATATAACTGTTATAGCATTATTTAGGTGTTAGTAGTAGTAGTAGCAGAAATCAGAAATGTAGTCGCAGTATCACTAACAATAGGTTGTTTGATTGTTCCTCTCTTTTTTCAGGTTCTGGACAGTTTGCTGGAGAAATCTCACTGTGGCTACAGTCCAGACTGGTCACTGGTGGAAACCATCAATGAGCTGCAGATGGGTAAGCAACATACACATACACTTACATGCACAGCACACACACAGACAAACATTATTATTTAACCCGTAGATGGGAACTTCAAGTGACATAGTATGAAATAAATAGTATAGCAATGATGATAGTGTCTGAATGTGTTCACGTCATCGCGATACACAGTTTAATTTTGAGTGGCAAACAAGCTAATTCGACACAAACCACCAGTGCAATGCTTTCCAGTTGTCCAGGTGTATTAGTGCATGTGTGATTTGATGAGGGACGAGCACCACCGAGTTAATCCATACGTGTGTTCAGCAACTTTGTGCCCAGCAGTATCTGTCAGGCAGACCAGATACAGCACTGTTGCACGCAAATGTGTTTGCACACGCACACTCAAACACCTCCCGTGGCGATACGATGTTTCTTTGCCAACACACACTGTGCTACAGGCTTCGACTGCGCATAACACTCTCTGCATGCACGTACACACAGTCCTTATGTGGGTCTGGTGCACTGATGTGTGTGATCTAACCTACATCTTCAGGGCTTTGTTCAAACAGCCCGTCTGCATCATTGTGAAAGAGAGAGAGAGAAGGTACAGTGTAGCTCGATCTGCCACGCTCATTTCAGCCTGGCCCAACCTAAACCTTTTCCTCATGAACACTACTCAACATCTACTCAGTGTGAATCTCTAAAAGCAGAGGGCCACAGCTCTGCCTTTGGGTGATTTAAAATAGCCCCTGTGTTAAAAAAAAAAAGATTAATGGTTACTGGTACCTGTTACTGGCGTATGTAGCTGTGGCTTGACGGGTTAAATCTTGTGACAGCACACCGGAAACACCAGCACCCTGCTGAGTGCCCTTTGGCAAGAGACTGACTTCCTGTCAGATTGTAACCTCTGATCTGCCACTGCTTACCCTCTAGGAAATGAATGGAACATAATATTAATTATGATCACAACAAGAACAATTTGTTTCCACAATCATTATTATTGTCACTACGACTCATAGTAGTACTACTTATTATTATTATTTGTAATTATTATTTCTAATAGGAGCAGCAGCTGCAGCAGCAATGTCAGCTGTGAGAACAACTCATGAATCAATGTAGGAACTAGGCCATTATGTTCCTTGTTATAAGTATGTAGGGCTGCAACTAATGATTATTTTTATGATCAGTCCATTTAAATGTCAGAAAATACGGATTAATGTGCTGGATACTTTCCTACAGTGGATGGTGATACCTTGCTTTAGCAAACCCATAGTCCAAAACCCCAAAAATTCCCATGTCAGGAAATGTCTGACATTTTTGCTATTTTATCCGAATGCAGTTGCCGAGTTATTTTCTTTCAACAACTAATTGGTTTGTCATTTCATCCAAAAAAGACATGGATATCTTTCATTACATAATCTCATTGTCAATTCATTGCTTTTGTAATGCAATGCTGCTTAAGTTATAATCCATACATTTCAGGTTGTTCAAACTATGGCACAAATGAATAGAGCTTCTAATGTAGCATTTATTAAGTGAACGGTAACATAAATGAGAACATATCATGTAGCACAGTAATAAATAGGTACAGTAAACATCTGTCTGAATGCCAAGGGAATAAATTGAGCTTTCTCAGTAGAACCATGTTATTACTTAAACGGTTACTGTATAAATACATCTGGCCCCAAATTTAAAGAAAGAATGGACTTTTCGGTTAATAAGGTCAACACAGTAGGCAACACATTCAATGTGGTTCACAGCTGCAAGGTTTGTGCGTTTCAGTCCGAAACATATGAAAGACAGTGAAAGGCAGCTGGGGCGTGAGACACTGGGTTTTAAGGAGAGCAAAGAGAAGGAATGAGGACAGCAGACTGCCACGAGCCATGTTGGCTCCATAGAGCGGGGAGGAGAGCAAGGTTATTAGGGCCCTGCAGTAACAGTCCTCTGAATTCTCCTGTTTACAATGTAACAAATACAGAGGGTATGTTTAGGAGAAATAAATGTACAGAGAAACATCTAATTATAATTGAACCTTTTGTTAATGGCTTCAAATTATCCAGTCATCTAAACATGTTCCCTGTACTAAAGCATTGAACAAACTTTCCAGACATACTCACACAGAGGAAAAATATAATATAAAAAATATAAAATGTATCTTGAGAACAACACTTTACTGTGTATTATTCTCTAGAAGAAACTGGTTGTGGATATCTGTTGCATAAACTCATAAACATACAAGACGCATAAATATGTAGATGTCCACTCACTGAAAGATCAGGAATGTTTTTAAACATTTTTATGAAGCATATTTTTGGGTTTGGTGCCACTTTGAGGACAAAGGGTGAGATTAATACAAAAAGATCTGCCTTATTCCTCTTTTCCATTTCCATTTCCATTTTTCTGCTTAAATTAATTGAAAATACTTTATTCCTTACTTTGCAGAGCGGATCTTCGAGGATCACGAGAACCTGGTGGAGAACCTGCAGAACTGGACCAGGGACAGCCAAAACCGCCTGATGTTCACAGAACGCATTGAGAAGTATGTTCTGTTCAAAAACCCACAGGTGAGAAGAACACGCACAAAAACACATGATCAGAATCATTGCATCCGCATCATTAAACCTTACAGATGCATTCTTGTCTGTCGCAGAACTATTTGTTGGGACGGAAGGAGACGTGTGAGATGGCTGAAAGAAACAAAGAGGCTCTGTTAGAGGTTAGATTGTTTTGCTCCTCTTGCACACATCTGCTTCAACTAACGCATCTTCACCCAGAAACAGGGTCATTCTGACTGATCTGTTCATATAACATTTGAATATAAGTGTTACTTTGTTTTTAGGATCATTTAGAAATTTCATATCTACACCACAGCAAATTTTGTTACTTTCAAACAGGTTCCCTGGACTCCTGTGGGATTAACCTCACAGACCTTATACAGACTCACCTTTATTGTTGAAGGTTGTCAGACAGGATTTAATGGCTTGAAAAAGTACCATAGCGTCTCTGCATATTTATTAGGTAACAGCATCTGAAGAAGAGAATAAATTGAGTCATTAATAGTCGAAAAATATATATTTTTTGCTCAGTTGGCTCATGTGTGTGTGTGTGTGTGTGTGTGTGTACGTAAGGAGTGTTTTGGCGGCAGCTCGGTATCCGTCCCTGAAATGGAGGGAGTGTTGTGGTTGAAGGAGGACGGAAAGAAGTCCTGGAAAAAGCGCTACTTCCTGCTGAGAGCCTCTGGCATCTACTATGTCCCAAAGGGCAAGGCTAAGGTGTGTGTAATGAAAAGTAAACAAGAGGACTTAAATGAACAGTAATGACTTTGATGGGGAGAATAGACATTTTAAAATTCTATTGTGTCTTTTTTGTAGGCATCCAGGGACCTGGTGTGTTTTCTCCAGTTGGATCATGTTAATGTTTACCAAGGCCAGGACTACAAGAGCAAGTACAAGGCTCCGACCGACTACTGCATGGTGCTGAAGGTACATGAACACACAATCTCACAAGCGTGGGTTAATTGAGTACAAAGTACTGTGTCACATGAGTCACTGTTATCGTTCAGTGCCACCTAGTGGTTTGAAGAGGGGTTACACTGGTATTTCCTAGGGAATTGAGATAAAGTAATATATTAATTTAACATATTAAAACTGAAATGGTCTGATAGTTTTAGACTAAACATACATCATAATTATTAACTTTATAGTGTTAATAGTGTAGCTTAAAAAGTGACTAGAGTTGGAGGGATTATATAATACTTCTGTGGAATTTGAGGTTTTGTAGTACTAATAATAAACAAAGCATCCTATAAAGTAATAGCTGGTATATGTGTGTGTGTGTGTGATTAGCATCCTCAAATCCAAAAGAAGTCGCAGTACATCAAGTATCTCTGCTGTGACGATGTGAGAACCCTCCAACAATGGATCAACAGTATTCGCATCGCTAAGGTAACAATTGGAAAAGTGGGGGCCATAAACTACTAAAGCCAACATGGTAAAGAGTGTCAGAATGATTCTGCTGCGTTTGTCTTTCCATCAGTACGGGAAGCAGCTCTACATCAATTTTCAGGAGGCAATGAGGAGGACAGAGGCGGCTTACGATTGGTCTTCCCTCTCATCTTCCTCCATCAAGTCAGGATCCAGTTCCTCCAGCCTTCCAGGTATTTCTGCCTTTGCTATAGAGCTGAAGTCATATTTGACCAAAACAAATTTATTCGCATCTTGACTATTTCTAACTTTATGGTAAACTGATCACTCATGGGTTTAAGACTAATAATCAAGAAAACAATATTCACAGAAATTGATAATGTAAATGATAATAGTTGGGGCCCTGGCATAAAACTCAATTCATTTTGGAATTTAAAGGTTATGTTTATTGCTGAAGTCTGAAGTAGCATACCACCATCTAAGGTGGTATGCAGGCCAACGACCTGCAAGATGACACAATGGTCCTCTAATTAGGTACTCATCCTCTGATTAGCTATTATTTTTGCAGAGGATAAATACCTGAACTTTTCCAGCAGCTAGTTAGAACTGAAGAAGCCTCTCGGATGAGAGGTGAAACGTCTTCAAGAAATTTTCAACCAGTCCAGTTGCCTACTTGAATCGCACTTGATATTACCACCATCTAAGGGAATATTATTATGGTTTCAACAGAAAATAGAAAGGCTTCAGTGGTGCTACTTTGATAATCGTTAAAAAGCCACTGCATTTTTTTTTCTAAATGGTTGCGATTGGTCAAACCAGGATGAACCCAACCCAGCTGGTTCAGGATGAACCCAAAACATAAATTGTTTGGCAGGCTGAAAGGCCAAAAGTATAAATATAGCCAAAATGAAATCAAGAAAATATTAACTATCTATTTATGAATATCAGCTATTTAGAAATTGAATAATATGCATCACTATCACTTTTAAAAGTTAAACAAAACGAACTTCTGTTTGTCCACACATCAGAGTCCCAGTCCAACCACTCCAGCCAATCAGACAGTGGCGTTTCAGAGATGACAACAGGCCACACCCGCTCCCAAAGTGGTGTCAGCTCCATCTTCTCTGACGCCTGGAGGAGAGGAACACAAGGAGAGGTGTGAAAATACACACACACACACACACACACCACCCCATCCATTCCTGTCATTGTCCTGTTTACCTGTGGACTACTCTTCCCATGTTTCCCCTCTGCTTCCCTGCCAGCAGTCAAAGGCGAAGGGACGTATGCCAGTTCCTCTTTGTGCAGGAGGAGGGAGTGGAGGTTAGACAGGAAGTAATATACCGGGCATGTTAACGGTGTGGCTGCAGCCTTTCGAGCACTGACCTTCTGTCTGTGTTGGTAGTTGGAAGTGTTGAACCATTTTGCATTTATCGGACCTCACTAATTTAATACTAATAATAACATGTGTCGCAAATCTTAAATTAATTTGCTTTGCATAGAGGATTTGATGGTAAAGATTCTTCATCTATGAAGAAAATATAAAAATAAGTTCATCATTCACAAAACAAATGTTTTAACCTACTGTTGCACTCAATTTAATCAGCTGTTAACTTTCCCATTCAAATGTTTTTTTTATCCTTAAAAAACTACAAAATAATCTGTTGTTGCTCTTTAATTGGTAGTATTATTGTCAGTCACTGATGTCAGTATGAACTAAGTATTCTGGTTGATGAAGTTTAGCAACTATTGACACGAGAAAAATCATTCAATCAATCAAAATTTAGTTTCATACATACGACATGTACAATTTCATGTCATGAATGTGTATACAATTCACATATAAAAATGTTTGGTATACTGAATCTCTTGATTTAAAAAGGCTGCAGCTGAACTGTTCATGCATCGTGCATTTGTTCTAACCTCGTTGTGTGACGGAATGACCTAACTAAAATGAAATAAGGCTAGAAAAACAGTTAAGTAGCTAGTTGAACACATTTCAAACCACTTTATGGCCAGATTGATCCCATTTTTAGCATGTTTCTAACATTTTAGGTCACAGTTTGAAACCACATAAGCAGTTAAATTACTTTTGGACGGGTCATAACCTATTTGGTTTTGTGCCGTGGCGGTTTCTTACACTATACATGATTGCTGTGGAAAAATATAGATTTTTTTTTTTTTTTTTTACAATTAACTGGTTTTAGAGGAATACAGAATTGTGACCGTCTTTATGGGTAACACAAAAATATGGTTAGATGTAAATGTGACTTTATTCCAAACAACTTTAATGACATCTTTAAAACCCATCCTAAACTTTACAAACGTCTTAATATGTTAGTTATATGTTGTAATTATGACACCATTCTAACCAACAAGCTTTTTATGTGACAAACTGTCTGATAGCTGATTCATGGTATCTTCTTCAGTTTTTTTGTGGATGCCAATGAGAAAAGGACAAAGCTCTTCTAAATGTAAAGCCCATCCTCAAGGTGTTAATGGTAGGAAATCAGAACGTTGTCATTAGATGGTTTTGTGTTCTTATTGCGACTGACCTTATCCATTGTTGCAGTGTGTTTGATGTTTCAAGGTTTATGTGTTCCTGGACTGCACTGGTTTGTTGTTTGAGTTTTTGCATTCTGTTTAGGGATGGGTTTCTATGGCATTTAACCTAGTCCAGCTCTGAATCCACTCACCAAATCACATTTTTTAAATCTTGGGTATGAAGATCTCCATTCATTAACCAATCATCATTTTTGCCTTTATTTAAGTGGCCATTTAGTTGCTGCAGTAGCTCTATAAGCTACATCAGTTAAAAAAAAACATCAGTTAAAATATTTGAATACTTCCCACTTAAATATTGCATATTAGTCATTTATCTGCTTTTTGAGCATTCCAGCTGCTTACTGTGTTTTTTAATGACAGCGTCACTACAGTAGTTATACATTACATTGTGTCAAAAGGAACCAGACAGAGGATGAAAATGACAGGTTCAATAAAGGATGTGTTGGCCACAGAGCTAGGAAACTAGGAAACAAATCCAAAATGGTGTATTATACCCAACCCTAGTCTTGACTTGCATTGTATTCTTTTTTTACAACCATTACAAAATACCATCTGTTTATTACTTGTAGTAATTTCCCCCTTTTCTTTTTCTCACCTTCTCCTCTTCATCCAACTCTGCTCCCTCGTCCACTTTCCTCTCTTTTTGTCTGTACAGATGATGAGGATCGACCCTATCAGTAGGCCCATTCCTCTCCAGATACCTTCCCTCTCACCCCAGCCACTCTCTCAGACTCCACCCTCCCGAACAAGCTACACCGACGGCCTGGACCCATCCGAGGATTCCTCTCTATCGCCGCCCTCGCCTCCTCCGCCTCCTCCCCCCATCGCAAGTGTGGTCCATCAGCCCACACCTACTTCCTCATATGTCAAGTACAGCACACTTGCTCGCCTGCAAAGCCAGAACCAGTCCAGGCCACAGCTACCAGGGGCGACCCCAACAGCCCTTTCCATGCCGTCAACCAAGCCTAACTACAACACCCTTCCAGCTGCTTACGGCTCCTCCCCTCCATTACCACCATCCCCTCCCCCTCCTCCTCCACCCACGGTGCCGGCTCCTGGCTCAGCCATGGCTGCATTGAAATTTGGTCCACCAAGCCCTTCCTCTCCTCTCCCACCACCGCCGCTGGAGGAGGAGGCGCAGGAGCCAACCTACCTCCCGCCTCCACCACCCGAAAGCATGGAGTCCAATGGGTTGCCGCCTCCTCCCCCTCCAGAGCCCAACCCTGACTCTTGTCCCAACCTTTCCAACACTGGCCTCCAGCAGTTCCTGGCCCAGAAATTT
Source organism: Colistium nudipinnis (assembly GCA_016785305.1). Classification (NCBI taxonomy): domain Eukaryota; kingdom Metazoa; phylum Chordata; class Actinopteri; order Pleuronectiformes; family Rhombosoleidae; genus Colistium; species Colistium nudipinnis. The sequence continues at coordinate 1,859,251 of JAFBJU010000173.1, forward strand.
CCAAACATGGTGTATGACTTTAACCTGGAAGACGGTGATGAAAATTCTCCGCTTCCCCCTCCAGCTGAGCTTTCCCCTTCTGCCTCCTTGCAAACTCTCCGGCCTCTGTCCCCCAGTGCACCCCCTCCTGCACCTCCCAAAACTTTTACTGGTGGTTTTCCGCCACAAACTGCTCGCAAACCTTCAGGTCCCTCTTCCCTTCCGATTGCCCTCTCTCCTGTGTCACCAACACCGCCCCATAGCAGCCACGGACAGTTTAAAAAGCAGCAAAGTTTCTCAACTGGCCATTCCCCAAATCAGCCACCTCCCACTCTTCCAAAGCAGCACAGCCTCTCCTCCAAAAACCTTGCCCTCTCACCTTCTTCCTCATCTTCTTCCGTCTCTATCGCAGCAGCTACCTCTTCTTTGGTCAAACAGATTGTCAATCAGTTCCCAGGGAATGCTGCCTCTCCCTCCCTCTCTGCGTCCAACTCCATGGAAGGATCCAAGTTCACTGCTCCTCAGTCCCCTCCAGCAGTCAAGGCCAAACCAAAGTGGCAGCCTGGAGGAGTAGTGGCTCCACTGTCCCCAGAGTTCCCCCCACCTCCGCCTGACGGTTCCCTTGGAGATTTCCCTCCTCCGTCTTCCTCGAAGACTGGCTCGCCAATCAAGAAGTCACCTTCCACCTCGTCCACCGGCTCCATTAAACGAGGGCCACCACCAGCACCACAGAGAGCCTCCTCCATCCGGATCAGTGAAACCCAAGACGAGAGGCCAAAGAAGGTGGAAAGCCTGGTCAACAAATTTGGACAAGCTCCTCAGACAGGTACCTCATCCAGTTCCTCGTCAGCGACTGGGTCTCCATCGAAAGATTCCTCTGCGCTCCCTGCTCCCCTCCCTAAGCCAGGGAAGCTGAACTTGGCAAATCTCCCATTGGTGCTCCAGGGGCTGCAAACAGGCCAGCACCATCAGCCCTCAGACTTCCCATCACCTCCTCCCCCACCTCCCCCTTCCCAGCCTGCCCACCACGACTCATCTCCCGACTACTTTCCGCCTCCCCCCAGTGACTTTGAGCTCTTCCCTCCTCCTCCCCACCCATCGGAGTTCCATCATCCCCCTAGGGTAGCAGTGGTGAATCCCCAGCCTCAAATGCAGCAACATTCAGCAACATCCGCCTTGTCGTCATCATGGAAACAAGGCTCACTGAAAAAAGGGACAGTCCCTCCTCCAACACTGAACCGGCGGACCAGCAACCCAAACCAGTATGACAATACAATTTCCATGCCCCTCTCACCACCTCCTCTGTCTCAGACACCACCTCCATCTCTGTCCTCTTACTCTTCCTCTCCCTCTCCTGTCCCACCCACTTCTCCAAAATCACCAGGGCCGAGCACCCTGGCACTAAAGCCTCACTTCCTGGAAGACCTCAACCGCACCCTTAAGCGGAAGTCCGTGTCTCGCCATGGCTCACTCACCTCTTCCAACCTCATCCCCTCGTCAAAGATGGAGCCTGTGGTCACCATGGATGACATGGCCCTCCTCCCACCACCACCTCCAGAGCTTCTGCACCAGCACCAGCAGGGTGTCCGAGGACAGTCCCACACTCTATCTCGCCACCACACACACTCCCACTCCACCAAACATGCCAACATCTCAGGCTATGCAACACTGCGGCGAGGCCCGCCTCCCGCTCCTCCAAAAAGGGACCAAAGCACTAAACTGACAAGTGATTGGTAAGGAGCAAGGATACTGTGTGGAGCCTAAAAAAAAGAACTGACTCTTTAGGTCTTGTTATTTCTGCAGAGAAGAAATAATCAATGTCTGTCTTGACTTGTGCGTCTCTCCTCATCCTAAACCATCTTCCCTGGAGCAAGTAGCGAGCCATGTTTCCTATTCTTAATCTCAGATAACATTTGTTCCTATTATCCTCATTATTACTATCATTACCAATACGTGTTTAATCCAATGACATGAGTAAAATATATATATATGTGTATATATACATATGTATACAAGCAAGCCAGAAAAATCCCCTATCAAGCTTTTTCACAATGTCTTTACAGCTTCGCATTGAAATATACAAAAGTCAAGACTTGAACGACAACGGCAACAGAGACAATTTGCTGCAAAATAATGGTACTGCATGGAGCCGTGGCAATGGAAGTAACATTACTGATGAAGTCAAGGAGGGATTAATGAAAGGATGTGAAAGTGAAAAGATGTGTATAGAAATGTTGAGGGTTGCGGAGCAGGGCACTTAGAGGGAGCATTGCCATTTATTTCAAACTTTTTTGTGTGTTTTTATATAAGATTATTTAATACTGGAAAGATATTATTATAATTATTTTAAGTTTTTAAGAAGTGTCAGAAAAGAATGAGTTTGACTACACATGGGTCTGTATTGTCAAAATATGTTTAAGTGTTAACCTGGTCTCCAAACTAGATTACAGCTACTTCCACCCAGTTTATATTTAGTTGATCTAAACATGTTTCTTTAAATTTAGCGCTTCATGGCATAATTGGTTAATCCTAAGGGACAAGTATTAAATTGCTTAAATCCACGTATATTTTACAAATACTTATTGCAAGGTTGTGCTCAGATTACAGGTGGTTTCAAATTCCTAACAAAACCATATTTGAAATAAATTTGTATTTAAGAGGTTATTATGTGAGAGGGAACTTTACTGTTATTTTCATGTCTTGCCTTTATTCCGTAAAGTTAATATTTTCAGTTCGTACTTCCTTCATTTCAACAGTCCAAATAGATCACCAAGATTTATATTTTTAAATTTAAATTAGATCTGAATTCATTTGACTTTCCCACAGTAGGTCGACCAGAACCACTAGTAGTCTGAGTTCAGCCTTAGCACTTCTGCCTGTCTGCAACATCAAATTAATTTCCACATTTTCATGGCCATTTTGATTACAACATTTTTTAAACAGACTCAGTTTGGTTAATTCATCAATATTTTTTCAGCTTTGCTGTTGGTGTTTGTTGGCTTGTAGACCAAGCAGCTAGTCAGCTACAGTGAACTGTATGAAAGAAGGTTATCATTACTTTGCAAGTGAATAAATCAGTCAATTCTTGTCATTTTCATGGCTGGTCCATTACTTTGCATGTTAGTTTAAGAGGCGTGGGTCCACACAGCACCTTTAATGATCAGAGTAGCCCTAGTGCTTGAGAAACAAAACGCACAAGCTGCTCACATTTATCACACCTCATATTTATCCCAGTCATAGGGCCAACGCATTGAACGGTTACATCTTTTTTTGGCCTTGAAGGATCATTCTGAATTTTTGACCAGAAGTTGTCATTAGTCAGATCATTTTGCGTAGGGGTTGAGCCGAGGGCCAATACAAAGACATTGACAACCTTCATTATTGTGCTGGTGGTTTGGGTAGGCTTTTTTGTGGTGTTGCATACTGAGGGCATCCAGGCATATATGTGGCAAACACAACAACTACAGGTCGAAATGTTTATTTCACCAATTGGACAGTGGTTCCAAACTTGCCCAGTGAAATAAAGCATTTTTTTTAACCTTTCAGGCCAAAACTACCAGTTTTAAATACTATCAGTAAAAAGTGGCACAATGCAAGCCGCTCACGAGCTGATAAGTTTCGAGTTGACACCGGATGCGATACCTGAAAAAAATAGGCGTTCCAAGATGGCGGCTCGGTATACGTCAAATGTCACGCTACGCTGACACACTAAGACAAGCACGCCTAACTCGAGTTGGAAGGTGGTGTTGTATGAACTAAACAAAACTTGGTGTCTGCCAGCAATCATGCCGAAGTCCGATAAAAGGATAGGGCGGCCAGCACAACAACCGACTCAATCTACTTCAACAGCTATGCTATCTTCCGGGAGATCCGGATGAAGGATACGAAAGAGTGGTTTACGAAGGGCAGCCCCGAATCGTCGTCATGCGCTTTCCTGCTCATACACTGAGTGGTGCTGTATGGAAGGCAGCCGAAACATCCCGGTTTACCTAAAGACAACCACACGAGCTTTTTACATACAACCCGACTCCGGCTTACCAGGAAAGAAGACGCCAGCGCTGTCCGGCAGTGAAGGAGGCTCGCAATGCTGACAAAGTTGCACTTTACGTTGGATCACGCGCATACAGTCGGGTAAAAAGACGTTTCCATGTTTACCATATACAGGCAAGCTGAATCCCGTATGTAACTTTATTAACTTTACTCTGGTTAAAGAAGCAGTCCCAACTTTTTTTTCGAACGTGTTGCAGGCATCACACTCTAAATACGTAGACCAAGTAAGGTAATGTGCAAATCAATGTATTCTGTTTTAGCTACGTTTTACACAACGTTCCAACTTCATTGGAATTGGGGTTTGTATATATGCCAAAATAGTGAAAAAGTTTCGAACGCTAAAAAACATAAAACATGTGAAGAAAGTCACTTACTGTATGGTAAAATGCCATATTATAGCATAGCATGTTTATTAAAAATGTACAGGTGGATCGTTCCTCACTTGGTACAATCCGCCCCTCCCCTTCTATAAAGACGGAATTAGAATGGGGCACTTCTGTTTAACAGTAGGTTTTCTACTACTACAGTAGGAGCCAGCTGCAGCTTGGGTGTTCAGGACAAGCATTTGGGGGTTTTGGTAATTTTGACAATTTGTTTTCCCCACGAGACATGTTAAGAACAGGACACATAGAGACACTTCAATTTGTTTATCGATTTAAGCAACAGCTTTTGTAATGATTTCCTACACCTTTAAGTAGTCTTTTGATATAGTTACTACTACTACTACTACTACTAGATGTAGTAGTAGTAAAGAAAAAACAGGCAGGTAAATGTCACATATTGTTAGTTTGAAGCCCCAAACATACATTGCAATTTATTTATATATCTTGTGGTTTTACAAGCAGTTCTAACGTGGGGTTTTTATTCTGATGTGATCCGTAGATTCCTGTGATGCTGTGTTCCGGACATGGAACAGTCCACCCCCTTTCTCCGGAAACGGAAGCCTCAGTCGGAACGACAGGGAGCTGAGCAACGTGGAGGTCAAACATTTGGTAATTTCTGCTTCATTCCTCACATTTCTTCCATTTTCTCTCCACATCAGATCCAAGTGTAGGAGAAAAACACATTGACTTCTTGCCTATTTTTTTAGGTTTCAGCTAAAGCCACATACCTTTTTCACACTAACTAGTACAAGTACTTTACTGACACATTTAATTCACTTTGTTATTGCAACACATGCAGAAAGTTTGAGAGCAGCTGATCTTTAAAAAAAAAAAAAAAGTTTTGTGCTCTCAACACGTTTTCATAATTTAAAATTAAGTTCTAATGTTAGTGTCCATCAACACACATTTTGTCATATAGGCTGTACATGCATGATAACATCAGCTGAACATTTTCAAATGTCAAAGTTTGATTCTTAATACCTGACTCTTTTTTCACTCTTTCATACATTTTCCCCAGACCCAACTGACTTCAACCAACATGGCAGTCTGCCTGGCACTCTTTGCTCCCAAAGTTTAATCTGTGATGGTTTCCTTCTGGTCAGTAAATTATTTCTGATCTTTAAACCAATACATTTTTGAAATGACATTTTCAAGAGTCATTCAACTACTTACTTTAATAATTGTTTAATTCCTAGTGCGTCTTTATTTATGTTTGCGTGGCTAAAAAATGATAGATATGCAAGTTTTTGAAAAGTACTTATCCCTTCATCTTGTGAAAGGAATAAAGCTCTGGACTTTTATGAGGAAACGTTAATTGGTGATGGTTTCAGTCTGATCAGTAAATGTATCTGAGCTCAGTTAGATCTGTTCCTCGGCATTAACCGTCATAAAAAGAAATTAAATTTAATGTATTATTTAGTTGATTTATCATCCTTTCAGCTCTAAACTCAAACTGACTGGCCAAATTAAAGAGTACTTGTACTCTGTGTCATCAAACACTCAAATGGAGTCCCTTTGTCAAGAAGCAGTTTTATTATTTATTATTTCACATCATTTTCTTCCTCCTTCTCAGGATGTGACAGCGCTCCCTGGTAAACTGACATGGGTTGAACCTGGTTAGAGGTGAGCTAAACCAACAATTATTCACTCAGTGCAGAGATTGACTCTTTGTTTTGCTTCAGTCAAAAGGGAAGAGATAACTATTTATTCATGTTGCTATCTAAGAATGTCAGACAGTACTTCCGTTTATGTCTGTGTTAACTTAATTGTGTTTCTTCTTCTTTGTCAGGTAACTGGACCAAGCTGGGGAGGTTGGAGAAGAGAGTTTGTTCATGATCTCTCACTGGCTGCCAAATCCTGAAAAGCAGTACACATGATGTAAATCAAGTACACATCTGATACACAACTAAATAAAGCAACTTGTTTAACATTACTTTGGATTATTTCCTTACAAGTTTTGACAATAATTCCAAGCATTCCGAGCTCCACCCACATCATCTCTCATCCAATCAACAAATCACTGCACACTATTTTCGCAAATATGGGTGTTTAAATTGCCTTTAGCTTAATCTGAGTTGAAAACATACATCTCCTACAATGACAGCTTCACTGGGGCTTCACCCTAAATCAGATAGAGTTCAAGGAATCAACCAGGGGAGAAGAGAAGAATAATACTTTTATAAGTTGGCATGAGTGAAAACAAGTAAAACAATATAATTCTATCCTGGATGATAACAGTTCTCCCAGGCGTTTTAAATGTATATTGACTACAATCTGAAAGCCTTTACGAGTGTTTGATAGTTGGAGTGAGTCCTATGATGACAGCGTTTGGTTGACATGTCAATATTATATAACAGAGGGATATTCACAGTGCATGTTTAAAATAAATGTATCACTTGTTTACTTCGATATTACATACAAATTAACAGTTATTTGCAAACACTGTTTCTTAACATTGCAAAATAAAGGGTGGAACTACTTTGAACCTCTGCAGTGTCGATGTGATAGTTGTTTTTCCTTTGCAGTGAGTTCCTCTTACTCTCTTTTGTCACAAAGTACACAGCAACAGACGCATGCTGTAACCTGAAAGCATAAGAACAAAGGTAATTCTAATACAAGAAACTTTCTGACTGTTGGTCTTATTAATGCAGTAACTTCCATACGCATTTCTTTCTGTGGCCCAGGTACTGCTGTGTCCTCTATAAGTGGAGTTCCAGACGCCTTCATAGCTGGTCTGCCCGACATGGAGAACAACGCCCAAGGTAAGAAATATAGTTAGTAGTTTAGACATTTGCAGACTTTTAGTCAACCATGAAACAGTCAAACACTGAAACCAGGTTTCAAACAGTAATCCAACAAAGGAGATAACCTCTATATTGAAACAAAAAACAGCTAACTAACGAGACAAGATTTGGGTATTTGCAAAATGGGAACTGCTGATTAAAACAGTGGAGCTAGTTGATTAGATGCATTATTTTGAAGATAAAAGCCCAATCTTAATTAAAGTTTCTTTAACAAAACAAACTCCAAGAAGATAGTCAATAGCACCACTCAATGTAGCAGCAGACACAAGAGACCAAACAAAAGCGCTGGGTGCTACGCTACCACAAGAACCAGATGAGAAAAAACATATTTACCACAAGAAGTAGAGAGAGAGACGTAACGAACCAAAGTGCAAGGCAAAAACTTACAGCCTCCGACTTCTGATGGACTTTCAAACTGTTCTCCTCCAGGTGCTACTCATTAGTCTGTTGGGACATAATCAGTGTGGATTTACAGACGGCACAGGGGAGGGACACACAGGGCGGAAAGGGGGAGGGACACACAGCAATGACAGTTTTTGATATTTGCTCATTGTTTGGACCTCTTCTTTGATAGTAACTTTTAGTATAGTAACACCTGTTGACCAGTGAGCAGCAGAGTAATATTTACTCCACTGGCCTGTGATGGCTTACAGATTTAACAGTGAATACATGCGCACCTGCACACCCATCAGATATATATACACACACACACATTTATATACATAGATAGAGGATGAAAAACATTAGATTTTTATGCATTTTCATTTTTTTTTACTTAAACTAAAATCTTTGGATGAAATACTGTGCTATGACATTTTTGGTGAAATTTTATTCACCACTATCATAAACATCATGACATCAGCATTTCTGATTTTTTTTTTTGCATTTCTTATGTTTTTTAAATTATAATATTGTTTTCATATTTACTGAAGACATACTATACTATGACTTGTTTTTACTTTTTGCATTTGTTATTTTTTTTTACATCCACCATTTTTTCTTTACATTTCTGACGTTCCTATGCATGTTTGGAAATTCACTTTTCTGCCGATTTTGGACAACATAAGGCTATAGTAAAGCGTTTTTTGTCAAATTTTGGACGGCATGCTATACTATAGCTTTTTCCCTTTATTTTCACCTCTACCATATCTTTTTTTCATAGCCGATGTTCTATGCATGTTTCAAGTGTTCAACATTTTTGTCAAATTTTGGATGATATACTTCGATGTTTTTCACTTATTTCACATTTTTTTCCACATCAACCCCAGTTTTAGGCACTGCTGATGTTCCTGTGTGAATTTTGAGTGTTTTCAACATGTTTGAAAATGTAGACTTTTTTGGCCGAAATGAGGCTATAGTAAGGCGTTTTTTCTCAAATCTTGGATGGGAGAACCTATGACGTTTTTTTATGGATTTCTCAATTTTTTTGCATCAACCCTATTTTTAGGCACTGCCAATGTTCCTGTGCGAGTTTCAAGTGTTTTCGACATGTTTGAAAATTTTAACTTTTTTGGCCGACATAAGGCGATTTTTCTCAAATTTTGGACATCAATAAAAGTATAAAAAAACAATGATGTTTTCACTTATTTCACATTTTTTTTGCATCAACCCTATTTTAAGGCACTGCCGATGTTCCTGTGCAAGTTTTGAGTGTTTTTGACATGTTTGAAAATGTTGACTTTTTTGGCCGACATTAAGCTATAGTAAGGCGTATTTTCTCAAATTTTGGACATAAAAAAAATACAAAAAAACAATGATGCCTTCACTTATTTCCAAATTATTTTGCATCAACCCGATTTTTAGGCACTGCCGATGTTCCTGTGTGAGTTTTGAATGTTTTCGACAAGTTTGAAAATGTTGACTTTTTTGGTCGACATAAGGCTATAGTAAGGCGTTTTTTCTCAAATTTTGGATGGGAGAACCTATGACGTTTTTTTTATGGATTTCTCAATTTTTTCACATCAACCCTATTTTTAGGCACTGCCAATGTTCCTGTGCCATTTTCGAGTGTTTTCCACATATTTGAAAATGTTGACTCTTTTGGCCGACACCTTTTAGGCCGATATATGGCTATAGTAAGGCGTTTTTCTCAAATTTTGAACATCAATAAAATTACAAAAAAACAATGATGTTTTCACTTATTTCACATTTTTTTTGCATCAACCCTATTTTAAGGCACTGCCGATGTTCCTGTGCAAGTTTCGAGTGTTTTTGACAAGTTTGAAAATTTTGACTTTTTTGGTTGACATAAGGCTATAGTAAGGCGTTTTTTCTCAATTTTTTGAAGACAGAAAAGTCCATAAAAACTATGAAGTTTTCACTTATTTTACTCTTGTTTTTGCATCAACCCTATTATTAGGCACTTCCGATGTTTCTGTTCGAGTTTCGACATGTTTGAAAATGTTGACTTTTTTGGCCGACATAAGGCTATAGTAAGGCGTTTTTTCTAAAATTTTAGAAAAACTACAAAAAAACAATATTTCACAATTTTTTCACATCAACCCTATTTTTAGGCACTGCCAAGGTTCCTGTGCGATTTTCGAGTGTTTTCCACATATTTGAAAATGTTGACTTTTTTGGCCGACATAAGGCTAAATAAGGCTTATTTTCTCAAATTTTGGACGGCAGTAAAGTCCATAAAAACTTTGACTATTTCACTTATTTCACTCTTTTTTGCATCAATCAATTAGTCATTTCTGATGTTTCTGTGCAAGTTTCGAGTGTTTTCGAGATGTTTGAAAATGTTTACTTTTTTGGCTAACATAAGGCTATATAGTAAGACGTTTTTTCTCAAATTTTGGACATCAATAAAAGTACAAAAAAAATCAATGATGTTTTCACTTATTTCACAATTTGTTTTCATCAACCCTATTTTTAGGCACTTCCGATGTTTCTGTGCAAGTTTCGACTGTTTTCGACATGTTTGAAAATGTTTTTTGGCCGACATTAGGCTATAGTAAGGCGTGTTTTCTCAAATTTTGGACGGCAGAAAACTAAAAAAAAAAATGATTTTTTCACTTATTTCCCTCTTTTTTCACATCAACCCTATTTTTAGGCACTGTCGATGTTCCTGTGCGAGTTTCGAGTGTTTTCGACATGTTTGAAAATGTTGACCTTTTTGGCCGACATAAGGCTATAGTAAGGCGTATTTTTTCTCAAATTTTGGACGGCAGAAAAGTCCATAAAAAATATGACGTTCTCACTTATTTTACTCTTTTCTCCACATCAACCCTATTTTTAGGCACTGCCGATGTTCCTGTGCGAGTTTCGACTGTTTTCGACATGTTTGAAAATGTTGACCTTTTTGGCCGATAGACGGCTATAGTAAGGCGTTTTTCTCAAATTTTGAACATCAATAAAATTTCAATAAAACAATGATGTTTTCACTTATTTCACTTTTTTTTTTTGCATCAACCCTATTTTTAGTCATTTCCGATGTTTCTGTGCAAGTTTCGAGTGTTTTTGACATGTTTGAAAATGTTGACTTTTTTGGCCGACATTAGCCTATAGTAAGTCGTATTTTCTCAAATTTTGGACATAAAAAAAATACAAAAAACAATGATGTCTTCACTTATTTCCAAATAATTTTGCATCAACCCTATTTTTAGGCACTGCCGATGTTCCTGTGTGAGTTTTGAATGTTTTCGACAAGTTTGAAAATGTTGACTTTTTTGGTCGACATAAGGCTATAATAAGGCGTTTTTTCTCAATTTTTAGAAGACAGAAAAGTCCATAAAAACTATGAAGTTTTCACTTATTTTACTCTTGTTTTTGCATCAACCCTATTATTAGGCACTTCCGAGGTTTCTGTTTGAGTTTCGACATGTTTGAAAATGTTGACTTTTTTGGCCGACATAAGGCTATAGTAAGGCGTTTTTTCTCAAATTTTAGAAAAACTACAAAAAAACAATGATATTTCACTTATTTCACAATTTTTTCACATCAACCCTATTTTTAGGCACTGCCAATGTTCCTGTGCGATTTTCGAGTGTTTTCCACATATTTGAAAATGTTGACTTTTTTGGCCGACATAAGGCTAAATAAGGCTTATTTTCTCCAATTTTGGACGGCAGAAAACTAAAAATAAAAATGATTTTTTTCCACTTATTTCCCTCTTTTTTCACATCAACCCTATTTTTAGGCACTGCCGATGTTCCTGTGCGAGTTTCGACTGTTTTCGACATGTTTGAAAATGTTGACATTTTTTGGCCGACATAAGGCTATATAGTAAGGCGTTTTTCAAAAATTTAGGACAGAAGAAAAAGTACAAAAAAACAATGATGTTTTCACTTATTTCACAATTTCTTTTGCATCAACCCTAGTTTTAGGCACTGCTGATGTTCCTGTGCGAGTTTCAAGTATTTTGATTTTGTTTACTTTTTGGCCAACATAAGGCGTTTTTTGTCAAATGTTGCTACATACATTATGTACCATGAACAGGGTCAGCACCACAGACAGCCTGCTCCATCTGGACCTGTGAGACCCAAGATCAGAGGTCAAAGAAGGTAGAGAGCCTGGTCAACAAATTTGGACATGAATGCACCCGTAAGAGAAAGTCAGCGTCTCGCCATGGCACACTCACCTCTTCCCCTCGTCAAAGACGGACGACATGGCATTCCTCCCAACACCACCTCCAGGATTCCTGTATGGAAGTAACATTACTGATGAAGTCAAGAAGGAATTAATGGAAATATGCAAAAGTGAAAAGAAGTATATAGAAATGTTGGGGAAGGACACTTGGAGAGCATTGCAATTTATTTCAAAATGTTGTGTGTTTTTATAAAACTTTATTAAATACTGGAAATATACCATTATAATTATTTTAAGTTTATACAAAAGTCAAATCAGAGTTGTCCTGGACCTTCAGAATTTAGGTAGATCCGATTAAGATTAAAAATGAAGTGTGTTGCTGAGACAAAAGTCAGAAGGGTGTTTTTTATTGATCTCTTTTCAAAGCTGGATCCACGCAACAGAATATTTTTTTAAATAAATATTGTATTCTACATTCATGAAATAAAACTATAGTAAAGACAAGTAGCGCCGTAAATAAGAGCTGCTTCATTGTTACAAAATACTGGAAGAAAGCACATGCACATATAACTCAAATTAGAAGTTTAGATTCATTGAAAATAAGAAGTAAAGCTTCTTATTTTTTCCATGAACAAAGAGACGATTGCACACACTGAAACCTGCCCAGTACAAACAATCTGATTCAGGTTCAGATGGAGTGTCTTGCTCAAGGGCACTTCAGTGGCTGTGATGTAGGAGGGGGTCCTCTGGGTTCAGTTTCTGGGGTCATCCTGGTCCCAATTGGAAAGCATAAAAAGAAAAAAAAAAGATTTTTATTGCTTTTTAATCACCTAAATTGATATTTTTATTATTCAAAATAAACAAACACCAGTGAGTCCTTCTTCTGTAGGTCCTTGCATCTTATATCTGTTTCTCAAATAATGCTATTTATAATAATGGAAACCTGATAATCTAATGCAGCACCGACAAAGAGCATCACAAAGACTCCAAAATAACATCTCTAATAAACATCTCGCTGAAACAACTTCCACACAAACTAAATATGAGCTGGGGGTGTGCATGACAGAAAGACAACTGACCAGATTTGTGATGCTTCTACTTACCAGTACATTGATCCACTGGGATTCAGAGTAGATGTACAAAGCCCGTCTGTCTGTGCGCAGCACCATCACGTTATCCCCTCGCAGCCTCCTCATCTGTCTCTCTCCATTTGCTATAAAGATCTGCAGGGAAACCAAAAACAGTCACTGGGAGAGTCACCACCTGCTTATGGGGCCAGACTGCATTGTTATTTGAAGCACCTCCTAGAGCTGGCTTGTAAGTTTCTCGTCAACTTTAGCAGGGAACATTTCCTTAATTGAGCAGTTCAATTATCACCTCTCAACCCTGAACACTTACAGGTAAGTAAAGAAACTGCTGCTGTGAAGTCAACACATATTTTGGCACCTGCAAACAATAGTCAACTATAGTTTTATAGAGATAAAGAAGTATTCTGATAATTTAGCTAAACAAATATCAAATATTGTAAGCACAAATCTACCTTATTAAAAATACAAACATTAACACGTTTATTTATTTAAAAAATCCCAGGTAATAGTACTTGGCACTTGTGACTAATGTGTCATTTAAATTGGTAGTAAATTGTAAATATTAATGCATCAAGGCATGCGCCTTTTACTTGGATATTAGAGCTGAACTATATTATCAAAATAAATAAAACTGGAACATAAATGTATTACTTCTGAGTCGGGACATAGTTTTTTTGAGAGATGAAATTGGCCCAAAAACACCAGCTTTAATCGACCTTTAACAATTCTGTTGACATCGCAAATATATATAATATATCTTAAGCAGAACATTAAAATGAACCAACTGACAAGTGACTTTTTAATTTTAAATAACAACATTCATGGTGATGCAGTGATCAGTGAAAATAAATTGTGTGAAATGGGTTTTAAAGTCAACCTAAAGACAATTAGTGCTTGCATGTCACCAACCGTTGGCACTCTGTCCAGCAGTTGTTTTGGAGTTTGGTCCTTTGAACAGTCACAACTGCCTGATGAACCTTGGTTTCCTGTGTCTCCCTGCAGGCCTGGTAGGATGTACACTACAAAACCAAGTATCAATAATCAGTGAGTCAACAGCACTGCTCTCTGTGACAGAAGATTTTTCCTGTTGTTACAGACCTTGTCCGGGTAATCCAGGGTCCCCAGTCAGACCCAGTGATCCTGCTGGACCAGAATGACCCATCTTCCCTGGAGGCCCAACAGATCCTTTCCACCCCTACAGACAGACAGAGAGAGGGACAGAAAGATTGAGAGCTAGCGAAATTTGCAAAGGCACAAAAAAAAAACTATTCTTCCATCAAATGTGTGATTCTAGGGCTTTATTCATAAAATATTATATATTTTTTTATGATTTTCATTTAATTGAAATAAACATGCACCACTTCCTAGAAAACTGCTCTATTTCATTTTAGTTATATATATATATAATATATGTACAGTTCTTATGTCCTTTGGTATGCACTTGTTGCATATACCTACCATGGTTCCTCTGCTTCCAGGATCTCCTCTGAGTCCCTGCACCCCCTTCTGTCCTGGGTCCCCCTTCAGGCCTGGGTTGCCCTGGAACAGCAAGGCACAGAAATTTAGTATTTTATTTTGAACTCAGCTTTTTATCATGTCAAAAAGCCTTCTACCTCCTCTCCTGGCAGTCCAGCGATGCCACGCTCACCCTACAGAGACACAGAGATAGTGTAAATAATTCATTTTAGTAATTGTCACATTTGCAGGCAAGGGAAATGAAAGGGATTTTGTCCTCACGCTGTGTCCACTTGGTCCTCTGCTTCCTTTAACACCTCTATCACCCTAAACAAAAGATATGTTATCTCTCAGTGAGAACCCTATGTGTTGCTATGTAGACATGCCAGACGGGGCTTGAATTGCATAAAACAAAACAGAAGTCATGCAGTACAATTTTCACCTACCACAAAACCTTTACGCCCTTTACTGCCCTGTGAAAACACAATTGTGGCGTGTAATAACTTTGTATCAATTTTACACAACCATTATTTTTGCACCACAAAAAGAGCAACGTGGTGTACTCCTCGGAGGAAAGGGGAAGGCGTGGCTGCTTTACTTACCCATGCTCATCTGCAGTAAGGCAGCATCATTTCCACTATCAATCAAGGTCAATACTGTTTTAATGCCAGTTTTCCATATTTTTTGTGTGCAGACAACTAAATATCATGAGGAAAGAAATAATGAAAACCTGCAGCTACAGGTGAGCTAGTTTAGATGAACTGCATAAATCATCTTCTGTTTTCACTCTATTAGTGTTTGTGCTGCCTACAAAATTTAAACATTTTAAGAAGGATATTTAAAATGATGCGCCTTGTATTTTTGAGTTGCTCTTGGGACAACTACTTTCACTTTTCTAGACAATTTGTGTACAAGCATCAGGTCACCTAAACTGTAGCTTGTTATAATGTGTGCAGACAAGAGTCAAGAAAACGAGTGGTGCATTCAGGTCACAAGCACATATTTCTTTGTATGATACGAACACACAATACACCAGTAACCTAATGCACTTCAAGTGCTCTTCAGGTGATCATAACTAAATAAAGTACACAATATGGGAATAATGTTAATTCTTTGACTTACTTTTATCATCCCAGGAGTTCCTATATCTCCATACAGGCCCCTCCAGCCTCTGTTGCCCTTCTCTCCCTATGGAGAATAATATTTCTCATCAGCATGTTATTATAACCACAAAGTACATATTGATAATAAACACACATTCACAAACGTGGTATGCTTTGGCCTTGTTAGTACCACTTTAGGCATTTCCTTGTCTGTACCAGATGCACTTTTCAACAACCAAGCCAATTGTATATGTGCTGTGCTTGTTTGAAAGCTCCAAGTCTGCAAATTCTGTTTTACGCAGCGCATTTAGGATCCCTAAAACTGACATAGACAGGTGAAACAGATCACAACATTGACAGCTGAGAAAGAAATATGTTTTTTTGGGTTGGTAGATAGGGAAAGTCTTCCCGTGACCTTTTGTCCCAGCTGTCCCATGGCACCTTGTGTTCCTGCTTCTCCCTCTGCACCTGTGGAACCAGGTTGGCCCTGAAATACACAAAGTATAATTTTTACATTTGATAGTCTTTTGCAGAGTACATGTCTGTGTGAGCATGAGCGCGTGACACTGTACCTTTGGTCCTCTGGGTCCTCTGCAGCCCTTAAGAAACAATTATACGTGACATTTTAGAAAATATTTCCAGTAAAATAAAACATACGGTAATATTACTGTGGCAGTGGGGTGTGCTTAGTGCTCCCCTGGTAGAGAGAGGGAGTGACCAGACAGCTGACCAGAATCAGGTAATCAATTAAGACTTAGAAAAAGCATGTGGATAACCTGATTCCGGTCTCTCCCTTGTCCCTGTTCAGGCGCCACTGTGAGGGGTTCGAGCTCACAGTTTAGTTCCAAGGATGACAGAAGAAGGGTCAGCAACAAAACCCCAAATACTTTTAAGTCCTTTTCTCATGAGGTGCTTTCTGGGACTCAGTATCTTCTCCTCCCCGGAAGAGCAACCAGAACCAGATTAACCACCTGCTTTTCATTGTCTTAATTGATTACCTAATTCGGGTCAGCTGTCTGGTGTTGACTAACCCCACCCCACTGCCATAATTGCACAATGTCATTATTTGAGAAATGACTTTCAATAAAAGCCTTGATTAAACATAGAATTGATTAAACTGCAACTTACTTAATTTATAATTAAGCGCTGGCATACCTTTTCCCCTTTAGGTCCCGTGATATGCTCCGTTATATCAACCTGAAGAGTTAAAAGACAAAAAAAATAATGGGGTTAAGCACATGCTTTGCTCACAAAAACACCTGCCAACTTGGACAGTGTGACACACAGCAGGGAAGGCCCAGCTGTTTTAAAACAGCAAGGCACGCATGCGTGAGTTCGTCACCGTCAGCTGAGCTTTGCGTTCGATTGGAGGAAACGGAGGAGGTGGGAGGGGAGGAGGGATGAAGACTTCACATTTGCGGGCCGACCACCTGCCGTTTCTGCTGGACGGAAAGCCTACAGACGGGTAGAACACATATGAAACTCTTGAGCGGACCCCTTAATGTAGCACAGAAGGTATGCGCCCCTACAAGATCCACAATTACAGCAGATGATACTATAATGCTGCCTGAACTGAAGCTCACGTTCCTGTGTCCAAGCACACGCAATCCAGAGTGAGATAACAAAGGTCCGTCGGACCAATTTGTTGTAGAGAGGCAGGCTGAGGGGACGAGCAAACTAAACTCAGGGTGCCTCTTCAATCATCTGATATGTGAGTGGAACTAGTTCCATGTTTAGTGGAAAAGCGGCATCAGTCGGTTGTTGGCACTTACTGGTTGCGACCGAGGCAGCAGCCGGTGGCAGGCCGCTGAGCAAGGCAGTCCATCCTAAAACCAGCCAAGTCAGCATCTTCTCAATTCCTGCAATGGCTGCAAATTAAAGGAGCAGTGTGTAGAATTGAGTGAAATCCAGTGGTTACGGTGAAGCCAAAAAAAACCAACATGGATTCAGAGGAATGTAAAAATGCGAAAGATTCCTCTCTAAAGTCATATTTTGGTCTGGATTCTGCGCTACTGAAAAAAGTTGCAGCATTAATGTTTGACTTTTACATAAAAATAAAAACAGAGTTCATAAGCTGTAGTGCTTTAAAGGACTCAAGTGTGGCTCAGAGTTGACTGAGAGTTTCTATTTTTACTCAGGTTGAGTCATCCGTCAATATGAGAAGTAAAGAGATGACCAAGCAAGTGAAGAAAATCTAAATGTGATGATAAAAAAAACCCCAAAACAATTATTGGAGGGATATAAGGTAGCTCTTAAATTAAAAGTTTAGCGCATTCTAAAAGAGAAAACACAGATGCAGATAATTGCAAATGGGGAATAAACTTGTTTACAGTTTGTTTAGTTCAGAATTCGAAAATGTTAAACATAAATCTATATACTACTAAACGGAATCTGATCACTGCACTTCATGCTCAACATGCTGGCAGGAGTTAAAGTCTTTTGGAGAAGTCCTCACGTAAACTTATTTGATTGAATTTAAAACATATGCATTACAATTACCATGTGTCATTTTCTTAAATATCCATAAACTATGTTTGGAAAATGATTATAGATTGTAACATTTTATCTTACAGTGCTGTCATGATTGCCACAGATGGATAGGATAAGGATTAGAGCGTCAGCTCAGGGTAAAATGACTCGCACTACTATGCATGGTAGTGTGTGTTGAGGGTCTTACCTCAGTTGACGTTTCCTCTCGCCTGCTCTGTGTGGACGCTGTCTTCCTGCAGTGGACATCTGTTAAGTCTCCACTTCTCTTCCTGATCAGCGTCCAGCAGAGCTGCAGACCAATCTGCTAGGCTTGCACGCCGTTTTCCAACCGATCTCAATAAACTGTGGAAATGCAACGCAGCCTCTGGCACCGCTCTGCAGGAATAATTAGATAATGACTTGACACACAGAGCCAAAGAGGAGACTGCTCATCCAGGCCATGCTGCAGTGGACAAAAACGGTGAAAGCAGTCGGTGGCATCTTCTGTCCGATTATGTGAGATAACCATTACTGCATTTACCACATTTTAGCTAAATTCTTCTCAGAAGTCAGAAAAGCTATTTCCGAAGCCTTACAATAAGGGTCAACAGTAGAATAAGACAAATCAGCAACAACAAGACCAAAGTGCAAACCCACATCTAAAGTGGCAGTGACCAATCAAAGCGTTAACAGTGACAATTCAAACGAAATATTTTGAATATGAAGCGCTGAAAATACCTGACACTTTTACTCTTACACTTTGTGAAGGCATCTCCCGCAGAGACTTTTTTGTTGATCTTCAGGGGTTTTAACTCTTCCCTTGCTGCAGCGATGCAGACTTGCACTTCGGGGAGGATCAGTACCTCAGGGCATAAATCAGCTCCAATCCCCAGCCCCCCATGGCAAGCTAACGAGTATAGAGCACGAATTACATTTTTAAGAACAGGAAACATGTTTACAGTGCTTAGAAGCTCTGGAAATGTTTCATGCAGCCCATTCACTTTTTTTTCAAAGATTATTTCATGTATTTATCAACTTAATGCAATCATGTCTCAATATTTGTAGTGCCCACAGCTGAACATACAGTACAAGTATGAATCACATACACAAAACATTTCTTCGAGCTGTGTAATGGTACCAACACTTGATAATGTGGTATCATCTCAGTATACAAATGTAAGCACTCTGTATGGTCAATCATTCTAAGCAGCACTGTAAATCTTAAACTGCACATCATTTAGCTAATACATTCTGTTAATTAATTGCATGCATAATTGTTTTATTGTGAATTTCAATATGCAGTATGGTCAGCTTATTACATTGCATTCCATGCATTTGTACTTTAAATGGGAAAACTGCATATATTTTTTTACTTGTAACATAATTGTACACTCAATTCAACCGATTTAATTATTGTATCCTGAATCCTGTGAATTTGATTTTGGTATTGTCAGCTTATTCTACTGCCATACAGTAGAATAAGGTAAAACCTGCATACATGTTTTACTTAGAACACAATGCACATTCAATTTATCTTATTTAATCACTGTATACTGTGATGTTTTTCAATATCTGTATGGTGAACTATTCCACTTGCCCTTTAGATCTCGTAACCACATATTTCTATTAACCTGTAACATAGTGTGAATTCAATTTCATATATTTTTGTACTGTAAATTCCACTCTCCCGAGACGAAGCATACGAGAGTTCACCGTTTCTAGCCGAGGAAAAAAATGGCTTACCCTTTTTATAGATTTCCCTAGATTAGTCAATCCAAGTGAAGCTATTCCTTGTGACAGACAACCGTTAAAAGTGACTTGATTTCTGGACACTAATTACAAACATTTAACCTGCCATTAACAAGCAGCATTTTAAGGGAATTCCTCATCTGAACGAGAGATCACCTTGTTGAATGACAACGAGGGAGACATTTGAATTTAATTGTTTGGCATTTTGTGGAACATATTAGAACAGCGTGTCTTCAAAAGATAATAGTCATTTAATTTCATTTTTTTGCAAATTGTCAGTAGCCGTAACCCCTTGCCAAGGTCTGTGCTCCTATTGAGGCAATCAAAGTCAAACAAAAAGGTAACGCCACTTTTATCTACTTTTTCCCTTTTATTTAAAGTATTAAAAAACAAATAAAGCCATAAGTGCAGACCGCCTACTACGTTTCTTTCCGTACAAAATGTGGTAAGACTTTTCATTGTGATGACAGAAAAGATTGACAACTTAAACTAAAGGAATGTACATGAGCACTGATGAGTTGAATTGTACACAGATTCAGGATGTAATGAAGTTAGAAATTGTATGTACAAATGGTCAACAGCATGTGGTGTTGCATCGGGGCCTTAATAATAAAATGTACACAGTGGACAGAGTGACAATATCGTCCTTGTCGACTACAACTATTAAAAAAAAAAATCCTCATCTTCCGACATCCGCTTTAAAAGCCGACTGCGCCTCCCTTCGACAGTTTATTTAAAATAGTATCAGCTACCCAATAGCTCAATATTGAGATAAAAAAAATGTGCTTCTAGCATTTGATAAAATCCTCCTCACAACAAACAAGAGCGAGAAAAGATTCTTCTTGGATACATCCATCTTCTTATGTGCCTCCTCATGCCTGTATACAAGTCTGACTTAGCGGAGGAGGCTTTAGGTCTTGCCGTCCTTCTGGCAGAGGCGCGCCTGCAGCTCACCCACCACACGACTCATCATGCCTCCCAACTGATCGTGCATCTCAACAAGCTGCTGTGGTGAAATGTGGCCGAGTTCAAGTGGGGTCATCCTGAGGTTGAGGGCTTCAACCTCCGACAGCAGCCCATCGCGGTGGAGCTGTCCCACAGTTGGCGGTGCTTGTTGTCGTTCTGCATGTGTGCCAGGTGTTTCAGTACCAGAGTCACCCTGCTGCACGCTCCCATCTGCAGGAAGGGGTTCTTCCACCAGCTCCGTCGCTATGAATACGAAACATTGCATTTTTTAGGAACGTCAAAGGGAAAATCCTTGATACACTTGATATTTAATCTCTACAAAAAACTGGAGCCATCGACCACTTTCCATGTATCAGGAGTTGGGAATCACATTAAAAAAAATTGTCGTGCTCGCAGAAAGTTTTTAGCATACCCAGTGTCTCGCTTGAGGTCTTGTCCTCCTCATCCTGGTTTTGAGGAGCACCGGCCTCCTCCAGTTCAGAGGTCATCATCTCCATCTCAGCTAAGCTCTTCAACTCATCACCACCTCGACCTTTACGCTAGGGGATAAATGGTTCAGATGTCAAATAGGAGAATTAGATCAGTCCTGTTGTAGCCTCCCCTCCCCCATTCCCCATTCCCAGTCATACCTGTTGTTCATAACCTTTAAGTGCCTTCTTGACATTGGAGATCTTTGGGGAGCGAATTGGCAGAGTTTTGATTTCACTGGGAGTTAAGGCACTGAGGTCACCGACCGTTTTGATGTTTCTGGCTCTAACCAGCTGTCCGAAACCACGAGACCTGTTCAAGACAATCACAGCTCATTTAGGCTTCATGTAGTTTTACTAATAACAGGACAATCATTTATATGAATACATATTGTACATCTTTTACCAATCCTCTGCTTCACTCACCACATGTTGGAGGATATCTGAGGCAACACAGCTTCTACAGGGGTGGAGCAGCCAACCAGGGCAGGATAGATGCAGTCTTTGGGGACAGGCCGAGGTTCTTGGCTCATTTCTGAAATCTAGAAACAAAAGTGTGTCAGATGTTAAAAAAAAAATATATATATATATATAATATCTGCCGTTTTGTTTCAAAACAGTGAGAATAATGAACAGGGATTTCTCAAATGTGCGCTTACCAGACATTTCTTGGAGCTTTTGGAGCCCGGACTGCGCAGATTTCTGGGGCTGAACACCAGCAAACCCTTTGTTGGAGTAGTGATAAACTATAATTGAGAGAAGATAAAAAGTCATGATGAATAAAAAAAAAAAGACAATTTGAAATGAGAAGTTCTGATTTATGAAGATTGGGAAAACCTGGCGACTAACTTTAAGGCTGGCCTTATTCATACCTTGGGCTGTGGGATACTGGTAAATTTGGATCTTCTGGGAGAGCTCGTCCTGAGGGCAGGGCTGCGGCGATCAATGTCATCCGCCAATTCCTGATGTTGGATTGGATCGGCAAAGGACACGCGTCTGGACTGAAAAGGGGGAGGAAACATCCAGGTTCATACTTCCACTAAAAGATAAACGCATCGCAGCTCATATTATTAGCAGCTCCACTGACTCTTACTTTGACTAGAGGAGAGGGAGAGTCCTCCTCCAGCGGTCTCTTCAGGCCCTTCTTCAGAATACTGTTGGAGGGGGACGCGGTGGGAGACCAGGTTCCCCTGGTCTTGCCACTGCAGGGGCTTTGGCCGATGTCCGAGTCCATGACAGCCTCCAGGTCTTTCTGTTTAATGGGTGAATCCTGAAAAACGCCTTCGCGAGCAAAGTCTGCCGACACTGCAAAGTCGCTCAGAGCGTCATCCACATTTTCAACTCCATCGTTCTCTGCAATGGCCTTTTCAGTTTGGTCTTCACCCTGATGCGCCGCCGTCTGGGTTTTGCCGACTGCATCATCCTCCTGCAGCTGTGCCACCTCTGGCTCGGCGCCGACCTCCGCCTGCCGCTCCGGGGACGAATGTTCCTCCTCCTTTGGGAGCTCAGACGGGACATCTGGACAGTCTGCCAGGTTCTCGTCTTGAGCCGTGCCGCCCACTGGAACACCTACACGTTGTGCATCATCTTTCTGATTTTCATCAACACCGTCTCCATTTTCAGAGACCTCTTCGGCTTTGTCCTCTGAAGATTCTGAGAGCCGAGGTCTCTCCGTCGTCTCAACATGGGGCATCGGTGCATCAGCGGCAGATGGGTCACTGGGCAAATCTTCCTCAACTTCTTCATTGCTGATCCCGACCGGGTCGGGCTTTCCCGAGTCCCCAGTGTCACTTTCTTGAGAAGATGCATGGTCTGCGTTTGTTCCAGAGTTTCCAGGAGCCTTCTCGACACGCGACACTGTGCATTGCGTCGTGTCATCAGTCTCAGGCGAAACATTTTCCACGGCTAAATCTGCATCGACCTCCACCTGGGAGTCCTCGTTACATTGCTGCTCCATGCCGGGGGTAACCTGGAAGGATTCAGCGTCCTGTAAATCTCGACTCTGTTGCGATTCATGCATCTCAGGTTCTATGCTTTGCGTAGCCACTTCTTGAGAGTCATCAACAACATTATTTACCACATCACTATCAATTGTGTTTTCTTTGGATTCACAAGTGAGTGGACTTGGAAGAGAGGCTCGAGGTTTCCTCCCTCTCTTTTTGGGCACTTTGGAAACGTCTTTGGTCTGTGAGGATTCAGACTCCGAGGACTGAGGACTGGCGGCCGAAGCCGGAGAAGATTTTCGTCTCAAGTATTTGCCCCTGCCTTTGGAGGACTTTTCAGGAACATCTAATGACTGAGAGCCCTCTGGGGTCGAGTTAGGGCTTGAAAGCGCCTCGTGTACTTTACTCCTTCTGGTCCGGCCTCCAATGCCGGTCTCTGGCTGACTGACAGCCGACTTAGAATTGAAGCGACTCGGCCTTCCCACTGAACGCCTGCCTTCAATTTTGTCTTCAGACTCTACTGCCTCAGATGAAGCCTTGCTTCTTTTGGATCTACGCCGAGCCTGGCTCTCAGATAACGAAGGAGTGTTCGCATCAGACTCTTCTTCTTGACTTGCGCCGTCATCAATACCTTCGTCTGCCCCGCGTTCGTCGTTGGCCTCCGATTCAGTCACCAAAACATGTGTTCCATCTCGCAACTTGGTTGGAGAAGAAGCCACAGTCGAAGAATCTCTCTTCTCCTTCTTGGTATTTTCAACAAGCTCACACTGTTGAGATTGACAATTGGCTTGAGGGGTAAGGATGGTTATCGGAGTCTCTTTCTGTAGTATGTCATCATCCTTTTCAATTTGTTGTACGAGATCAAACTCTTGGGATCTGCCACTTCTTTGGGGGGAAGGCGTGACCACCCGAGAGTCATTCTTTAGCTCATGATCATCCTTTACAGTTTGTTTAACACCTTCAGGTCCCTCAGCCAAATCCTTTTTCTTCACAGCGCTCTCTTCGTCAGTGTCCAATGATGTCCTGCTCCGGAGATGGCGCCTGCCCTTCGACTGGCTCTCGCTATCAGACTGTGGGTCACTTTGGCTGGACTCTTTCTCTCTGGTGCTTCTTCTTCTGGGTTTATCGAGCAACTCGTCTGAGCCGCTGTACAGCTTGATCTTCTTGTGTGCTCTACCCTGAGAGTTGGTTTGGCTATTCTCACTCTTCTCCTTCTGGGCTCGGGTTTGTAATCTTTCCCTGCCGCCGTCCTCTGCCGCCTGCATACTTCTCCTGGTTAATCTGCTCGGTGCCGAGCTTGACTTCTGAGAATCACTTTTGGGCTCTTGTCCAGAACGTCTCCTCTTCGTCTTCTTCTCTTCCTGTTCATCGGGGTTCTCTCCAGGCAGCAGTGTTCTGCCTTTCTGGCGCCCAGATCGTCTCCGTCCAAAAGGGGAGGTGTCAATCACAGAGGACTGAGAGTCATCCAATCCACCCTCTTCTTGACTTGATAGTTGCATTTCCTCCGACGTGGACACCATTTTTGTATTCTCACTAAGCTCCGCTTCGGTTTGGGTATCTGGGATGACATCTTCATCCTCTGTTGTGTCACTGGGCAGTCTCTCAGTCAGCCTTACGGGTTCACTTTTAATCCCAGAGTCCTTAGGTCTTCGAGGGGACTCTGTGGCATTGTTCACAGGATGTTGGGAGTTCTTTTTTTCAGTCTGTGTGGATGGGGAACCCTGGGAGCTAGGAGTGGATGTCAGGGAAGAAGAGGATGTCTTGTTTGTGTCGGACAGTTCCTGGCTATTCAAAGTCTTTCGGAGGGGACCTGTGAAAAGGGAGGCGCTGCTGGGGCTGGCCGGCTTTCCCTCAGCATATTTCTCCAGAGTAATAAAGGACTGACGACGGCTGTTTGGCTTCTGAGGGGTCCCTGAGACCAACTCTGAGGAGCCTGCAATTTTAGGACTTGTGTCTTCTTCAGACTGTGTGTCCATGTCTTCTGCTTTCTCGCCACTCTTGGCTTCTTCCACGACAGAAACATCTGATGATTCTGAGATCATCTCTTTTTGTTGATAGTTCTCTGCTTCTTTTGGGCTGGCATAGTCTTGAGTCTCTTTATTTTCTTCAGTTTCTACATGTTCCTGAAGAATCTGGAAAATAATGTATTTCAAGTTAAGCGCAAGTTCAGTGACCAGACCAAGTGGAAAAATCTGACCTACTAAATAGAATGGACAATTCTTTAAAACTAAAATATTCAAAATCAACCTTAGTTGAGGGTTAGTTTCCTAAATATACTTTACTCCTCTCTTGTACTGACAACTTTTATATTTGTATACGTGTCAAACTGTGGGTATGAGTTGGACACTGGGATAAAGCAAGCATAAAAACAGGACTGGAATGACGATGATCACATTTGTCGCATTACCTTTCCAGACGCTTCTTTGTTTATCTGGTCAGCTTGTTCTGTTGAAATTTTTTCCCTGTGGGAAAAAAATCATTTTTATGCAAGCTTTTATGAGAGCAGGGATTAATGTCAATTCTTGTAGCAGGTGCTCAGAACTTACGAAGAGTCGTCTTGGCTCTGAGAGTACTGAGTGAAAACCGTCGTATCCAGAGAAGCGTCAAGGTTGTTGTACATTGCTGGGATGTCAACCCTGTGCCAAGAAAAACATTGGCAACACACAACTGAAACATGTAGACTTCAAATACATGTTATTGCGGTTGATAGCAATGAAGATACAACTCTAACCTTTTAGTTCTTTTCACCTCCTTCTGGTGTTCTGTCAAAACTCTCTCCTTCGCCTCAGGAGGAATGAATACAAAGTCAATGGAGGCCTCTTCCTCCAAAACCTCTCTGCGAGGAGGCTTGGGAGAGCCAAAGTCCAGCTTTAGCTTCAGAGGGAAACACGTTGGTAATTATGAATGGTTTGATGATTAAAAACAACAAAAACATTTTTATCATCACTGTCTTCAGAAAAGGTAACTTATCATTTTCATTCATTGATTTGAATGGGGAAATTTGAACAAATAGGGACACCGGTCAACATAGTGTATAGAAATTGCACGATTGTGACCAACTATTGAATTCAGGCTCAGGGACGGTCCCCTTCTGAACCACCACCGATTTTAGGTTTAGACTTACAGAAACTGGCTTGGATGTTTTTGTGGAGCCACCGTCCTTCTGCTCAATAGCCTTTATCAGCATCAAGTCTCTTTTCCCCCCAGATGAAACGGGCATTCCACTGAGCTTGGTCTCCAACTGGGAACACTCAGACTGAAGAGAAGCATAATCATCCCAGAATAAGAACAACGAAAACTGGGAGAATGTTGATTAGTAGTGTGGTTACTCACTGAATATTGTCCACTGTGCTCATCGGACATGGTGACAACATCAAATCCAGGAAGAATGATTGGGGTCTTCTGCTTCACTTGGCTAAGCACTGGTCTTTAAGAAGAAAAATGTCAACATTTGTAAACTTGTGATGAGATGTACCAGATTAACGCGAGTAGTCCATCCATTATGCAACTTTCACTCAGTACAAATGCCACATTAAAAATCAACCTGCAAACGTTTCACCTGATCTCATCGGGGTAAGCGAGGCTGACCGAGTTGGCAAACGTGGAGTTCCAGAATTGGGTGACTAAGGTGCGGAGCTGCTTGTTTTTGTGCGGCAACAACACACACAGCAGAGGAGAAAGCAGAGCCAGAAGCTCATCATTGAAGGCCAAAGCAGAGCGACTCTGTATGCAGCCCAGTACCTCACAAAGAAGCTTTTCCATCTGAAGGGGGTAGAGGAGAAAACGTACTCCGCTCGTAAATTTTATTGAACACGATTAGTAACAGAGGAATTTGAAAGTAAGTACGTTTTTTTTTTTTTTTTTATGAAACTGAACTTAAATAAAATGTATTTTGCTCTGCCTTTTAACAGTCCTATATGTTAATATTTGTTTGCAATATTGAGTGAGAGCTAGAGCAACATTACACAATTTGTTCTAGAATCTATGAACTAACTAGCGGTCTGTTGGTAAAGTCAAATGCTGCGTTTCATTCAAACTTTACCTTTGCCAAAAGCTGCGGTGTAAATGCAGGCGGCTCACTGGCTGCGTCTTTATAGAAGAGGGTGAGAGGACGAATCAGAGAGGAGAGCGCCTCTTGGACAGCACTGGAGAGGATGAGGTTTGTAAAGAGAGTGGACAGGATGGAGACCAGGGCAACTCCTGTGGCCTCAGAGGCAGGTGCGGGGTCCTCTAGATAGACATCCAGACATTGAACCAGCAGGGACTGGAAGGTGGAAAGGTTCCCCACGGTCTTATTCCTCTTCTTCATCCAGTTTACAGGAGTATGAGGAGCTGGAAGAAAGAAGAATGAGACAGTGAAGCCTCCATTTATTTAAGGCAACTCTTGAGACTGAAATGAGATGAAAACGACTTCGCTTACACTTCAGCTTCTGCTGAAACTGAGGTGAGTATGGAGAGAAGTCCACACACTCGACCATGACTTGGAGGAAGCTGGCAACAACATTTAAAGTTGAAGGAACCTGGGAGAGCAGAACCAGAGTTTTCTTCAAATCCGAATACAAATATAAAAAAAAAACATTTTATATTATTCAATATTTAAAAAAATCTAATCCATGGAACTATATATAAAAAAAATGAACTGTATCTGCGGCTCAAAATTGATTTTAGAACATGTTTTCTAGCAGATATGTTTGATTTTTTTTACATAGCTCTAAATATATTTTTATTTCATCCTCCTTTACACAAAGACAGCTTCTTCTACTCACCATCCAGGCCTCGGCCTCCATCGAAGCAGTCATCTTTACACAAAGCTCTTCACAACAGATGTTTTCCTCTGCTGTGACTACAAGTGCTGAGCAGCGGGCGAATACCTTGTACAGCTTAGACCACGTTGACAACAACGACTTCTGGGCAACCTAAACAAAATATATACGAGAAGAAATAAGGCACTTCACTTCAGTCGATGGCGGTGCACGATTTAGGGAAAAACACTGGATAAAAGAACAATAATATTAGTCATGAAGATAAAATAAAATATAGTTTAAATCCATTAAACAGACCTGTTGCAGTGGGGCACCACATAGTAGGTGTGTAATGGGAAACAGCAAGGCAGAGTGCATGGCACTGAAGTTGTGCTCCAGAGCATCACCTTGGTTGACCTCATTTGACTGAAAAAAAAGGATTGGACATTTTACAGAGCACAAATCCATGTTCCATGAACACATTCCTTTATTTATTATTGTAACAAGTACAACAAATATTTTTACACTTTAAAACTGTCATGCAAACTCCACAAAAGTTTTCTTTAACTCCCCTTTTATAGATAGATCAGCTGTGATTTATTCGGCAATGACTGAGCTGTTAAAATGACAACCCCTTACCTCATGCTAATTTAAAAGTGCAACGCTCACGGTATTGCTTCTCTGCCTACCTGTGTGATGCTGTCCGTGAGCTGGGCCACCATAACGCTCCACATCCTCCACAGCTGCTCCTTGTTCTGCAGAGCCTGAGCACATCCTCCGAAGGCACCCAGCACTGCCTCTGCAAATGCTAGAGGAGAGGTATGGCCTGACAAGCCGCAGCCCACCAGCGTTTGAAGGCACTGAAAAAATCTTAAGGAAAAACAGCAGGAATGTCCGCGTGTATGAAACAGGATGTTTTTTGGGAACTCGGAGAACCACACTGAGATGACGTGTTTAGTGAGCAAATTCATTCAAACTAAATCAAGGCCCACCTCTCTTCCTCAATGTAAGCCGAGAGCATGCTGCTGTTGTAGAGAAGGAGGATGAGAAACAGAGCTGGCGTTCCCTTGGGGAAGGAAAAAAATGTCTCATTTATCATTTGTGCGTTAACCCTCGTGAGTGATGTGTATTAATGTGCCCCTAAGAGTGGACAAACAAACACGCTACTCACATTTAGCAGATCCATTTTGCCAACTTGGTAAGAGGCAGAGCCGAGAACTCTCGCGGGAATACCCTTCACTGTGGCCTCGAACAGAACCTAGGATAAAACATTACAATGGAACACTGTACATTTTAAAAACTGCAAGAGGACCATCAAATACAATAGGAAGTATTTAAGAAACACTGGTTTAAAGTGGTTGGTCAAGAGTGACCAAATAAAACGCCCCTGGTTCAAATTGTTCTTTCTCAAAGTCAAAATGAATCGTAGCCAAAAATAAACACCAAATGAGGTACAAGTAATAAGTCAGTTGTATTCTGGGTGTAACTGCCCTATGAAAGATAAGCTCGAGCTCATTTTGATGCGTCTTACCAGGATTTTGTCTGCAGACAGAGCCTCAGAGGAAACGATGCTCTGCAGAGCCTGAAGCATCAGTGTGAGTACCTCACTGGCCTGACGGTCCTTCTTACTGCCTACCAACAGTCAATGATAAGATTGATTTTAAAACATCGTCAGCAAAACATCCAATGCAAACAAGCTCTGAAGAGGTCAACGTTGAAAGTGGATCTTTTGACTAATTGAGAAGATGGTCATCATTGGGGGTAGACCCCTCAGTTGATCTTCCGTATCACAGCAGTCCAGACTAAAAGGCCCGGAACACTCAAACTTAAACTGATGATAGTGAGAGTGGGTCAGGCAGGAGACAAGGACAAGGTCTCGGGTCCTGCTCCAAAAGACAGAGCCTAGACCCAGTCATACTGCTCTATGTGGTGCTACGAGGTGGGACCCACAGCTTTAAAAGCCCACCTGGCTGAGCAGCAGCCACAACAGTGGAAGCATTCATTTAAAATGACATTGACAGAAATGAAATTAGACTGTTAATGAGTGCAACATTAATGTGCTTTTTTTTCTTGACCATATCACGAGTCATACAACCTCAGTGCCATTCAAGAAGAGTACTTACCAGACTCTATAGTCAAGTTGACAAAATTAACGAGACTCGCCCATATGACAGCCAACAGAGAATCTGTAGTAGGGTAGAAGAGGGGATAAATCAAACCACATCTACATGGATCCAGACCGCAGACAGTCTGAAAACAGGCACTGCACAATTTGGCAAGGTACGTTCTAGCAGGGAATAATGAATAAATAGTACATGTTCAAAAGAATTGAGCACTTAACTCAACTTAGACTCCCTTTAATTTCAATTGTCTAAAAAAACATGCACCCAGCACAGGTGGTCTGAATTTCAGTCGACAAGTGTTAACATTTACCTGGGGCATCTTTGCCGATATTGGTGAATCCATCTCTGACGTTGGAGGTGAGCACTGCAGCATGTTTCGTGAAAGAGGAGGCACCAGAGATGAGCGGATGGTTCAAGGGCTCTGGAAATAAAAAAGATAATCTTCCTTATTATATGAAACAGGTTTAAAGTATACCATAACAAGGCATATGGTTGAAAATATGGTCATTTTTCTCCACTTTATTGGGCAGTCCGACAAAGTGCTCCTACATCATCTGTAGCAAATGGCCTGTTTGACAGCCTCTCTGAAGCTGAGGAAAAGGCTAATAGGAAATGTACGTGCTCTTGTTAAAAGCAGGGAAAGGGGGCACTATTTCTACGTTGCCACATTAACGGCCAACTTCTTGTGCCACCCCATGATTATATTCCATGCTGCTTCCTTATGAAATAAAATGTGAAGATTTTTTTTCTTTTCTTTTCAGGATCTTTTATCAACTTGCATTATAGTTTTTTAATTTCTTGGATTTAGACAGTTGCTCAAATCATTTGAGGACATGCCCTTATTACTGTGGGACCCTCACCTAGACTTAGGGTGAGTTTTCCTTTTGCTGCGGCAGCAACAGCATCGGGTCCCAGAAAATAGTGAAGAAGCATTTCCAGGCCCAGCAGCTGGATAGAAGGGAAGGTGGAGGGGAGTACGACACTGGAGTTCAGGCTCATTCGAG
Source organism: Colistium nudipinnis (assembly GCA_016785305.1). NCBI lineage: Eukaryota > Metazoa > Chordata > Actinopteri > Pleuronectiformes > Rhombosoleidae > Colistium > Colistium nudipinnis. The sequence goes on from JAFBJU010000173.1 coordinate 1,890,106, forward strand.
ACGTGTTGGCTGGGCTGTTTACACCTGGAGTGCCGGAAATCACACAAGTACAATTACTATGGCCTCAGCCGACGTCACTGAATGTACCGATGCAATTTCAGCCTTTATGCAACGCCATAACTTGCAGATGCTGGGGTGCAGTCAGTACCAATTTTAGGTGTGCAGGGCGCAGCAGAGCCATTTTGAGTGACGGCTCTAGAGGGAGTGCCTGGGACTGAAAAGGAGTCACATCCAATGGTGCACTGGAGCAAAGGCATAGAAACCTGGAGAGAGATTAGCACAGATCACTCATACAGCAATGTATAGCTGATACGACGCACAGTACATTTAATCATATCACAAACAAGCCATCATTAAGCAACGGGGAAATCTCCTTTAAGATTAAATTATTTATTGGGTTGATTCAGCATCTCCTTTATACTGGAGATGCATGAGTAAGAGAGTCCACATATTCGTAAACACCATTTATAATAACCATTTTACAACAAGGCTAATCACTGTTACAACATTTTTTTTTTAATTCTCGCAGGAACATGGAGTATTTTTTCTTTTCAAATTTACAACTTTATCCTCAAGTTCACCACATTTCAAGAACCAATGGGAAGCTTAAAGACCTGATACATAGCTGATTCCTTGTAGATTTTAATGTCCCGTCACTGCCTTACCTTGTGCTGCTTTCCGATTCTGCATTGTCTAATACAACTAAACAAGAAACATCTGGAAATATGCATTGTAGTGAAATTTCATTTAATCTTTAACACAAAAATAAAGTGATACTTGCATTTTAATGTCTGTTAATTGTGTATTTTTGGTTGTTTAGTCTTTGAATTATCTTTGGGTTATTAGTAATCGAAAGAGTACCAGTCAAAGCAAAAGATTGTTGTAAGAATGAATATCATTGTAATGTTATGCATCAACTGATTTAAAGATAGGAAAGAGGAAGACAAAAACGAACCTGATCAAAGTTAGGTGATAGGTTGGGTCCAAGCTGGACCACCAAGTACCACCAGACCTCAACCTTGGTTAGCAGCAAGGCTTCCGTCCTAACGTTGATGGATGTAAGTGGCTGCATCAAGAGCTTGATACGTTTGGAGCTGCACAGGATGTCTTCAGTAGTAACAGGAAGGGAAATTAAAAGTTGATGACTGTGAGATAGACACCTATCAATTCATTACATTCATCTATGAAATGCTCACCAGGGTTGAGGGAGAAGTTGTCTATAAGACTCTTCCAGGCAATGAAAGCAATCTTCTTGACAGTGGGAGAGGAGCTGCGGAAACCAAGCTCCTCCAGGTGCAGCAGTGAGTTGATGAAGGGACCTCCTCTGTGCAGAAGCTGAAGAGGAAAAAACACTGATTTGCCTGGAGAAACCCATTATAAATTCTGTCTTTGCGTTACAGACTTCTAGAATTTTAGTCTATCTTAAAACACAAGTCTTAGTCTAAGTTGTCCTACAATTAAAAGGGCGGGCACATTGGGTAAAACCGATTTCAAATAGTAATGAAACAGTTGACCAATTGCTAAGGGAACGACACATTATTAAAAAAAACTCAATGTGGGAGCCAAACATAGACAAAAACTTAACACAAAAGGGTTGAACTTTGTTGCAAGTCTAATAAACTCCAATGACATGTCGAAGAGGCCTGTTTCTTCTCATTCAAACACTCTCAGTCATACATTCATCTTTGAATCAAAGTGTATGATGCAAAATGAGGAGGCACATAATATAAACACATTACCTTCCCAAGCAGCTTCACAAATAATGGCCAGAGCTTCAGGACGTTTGTTTCGTTCTTAGACATAAAAAGCTTCTGCAGTTCTGGGATCAGTTTCTGTGAAGACAGTGATACGTTTTTTCCCCTCATTATTCAGTACCAGCCCTTCTTAGTAGATTAACATGTGAAACAAGTAAATCATGCATTCTGAATAGCAGCACCCTTATGAGTATTAAAATGTTGACATCAGATGTTTAATCTTCAAATATCTAGCTATGGAGGAGCTGCTTTTGTGTAAATATTGGGACGGGATGTTTTCAGCTTCTAGGTGCTGAGGTGGTATTCCATTTTTGACACACAAATGCTCACCGATGACATAAGTGGTTCGATGATTGCAGCCACCTCCGTCTGTTTTTCCAGTAGCAGAGGCATGCCCATCTCAATGGCGGCTGCAGCCCGTAGACGCACCTTGGAGGCAGAATGGACCACCAGAGGAATGACAAGCTTTGCCCACCTCACTACTCCATCCCCCATTTGCGCTGGCACCTGCTCCAGCATCCTACAGAGGAGCAGTTGATTTCAAGGGTTTATTAAATCACCCGAAAAAAACCACCACTTACAGATGACCTGGATCCTTTAGCTTGTGCATCACTGTATGGAAAATGCTCCAGTCATAGAAAGGGAAAGAAACTACTAAAATATGCAAAATTATGATCAAATTAATATTTTTTTACATTTTTCAACTTGTCAGATTAATTGTTATTTTTAACCCATGTTCCATCAAATACAAGAAACTTGTTTGCAAATATCAATCCTGCTATAATCTGAAAAAAACACTATTGTAATTTAATCTTTTTTACCTGATGACAACATTCAAGGCTTCATGCTCCATTACTACTGATTGGATGTCCTCTCTGCTCCAAACACTCTCTAGAGTTCCCAGTATAGACAACACCTGAGCAAAAGAAGCAACACTGATTAGCCCATCGAGAGTAGACACCTCTTTCCCATAATGAAAGAAGAAAAAAGAAAACTCTGCCACTCTTAGCCGCCTTATTTCTCTCAATCTTTGCTGATGCTCACTTTTTTGTTGACTACATCTGGAGGAAAACTCTGTTTGGAGATAACCCATAATGCTCTGGTGCATGTGTTCTTATCAGTCGACTTCATCACCAGAGAGCAAAGTGCTGATAGTATTTCTGCTGCAAAGGCTTCTGGAAAATAGACAAGACAGTGTCACCATGACAAGTGAGTTTATGATGATACAATCTAATTACAGATGAACAAAAATAATGATGATGTATACAATATTTAAATTGACGCACCAGGCACTCCAGAGACAACTTGTGAATGGTACACACAAAACCCCAAAGCTTGTAAGGCAGCTTGACTCAGCTCCACATTTGGACTAGTAATGTGAGCCTGGAAAATGACATTATTAATAGACATAATTAAGATCAAAACTTCTGGCCTCTGGTTTTACGTGCATCAGTTATGTGCAAAAAAGCCTCACCAAGATGGCTTTACCCAAACGAGAAAAGTGCTTTTCAACTGCAGGGAGAAACTGTCTGCCTTCCTCTCCACTCAGCCGGCTGTAAAGGACAAAGACAGGTTATTTTAATAACTCCCTCAACAGTCGTCCTGTGTTCTGTGGACATACCTGCTCAAACTAGTAGTGACTTACTTGGCGATGGTGAGGTAGGCATCTGTGTGCCCAGACTGTCCAGCAGCGCTGTCCTCCAGAGACTCCAGCAGAGGCAGGAGGCTGGAGCTGCTTGGAGGTTCCGCCATCGCCATCATTATCACTCACACCCTCAATGCCTTTAAAAACGAGAGATGCCGGGCCAAAATTAAGCGACTTGACGCAAAATAAGCCTATTGAAACCTGAAGACACCCCATTGAGCTCTAGGAACTAAGATCAGAGTTTTAACCTCATTGCCTGGTAAATAAAAAATCAAAAATGATTGACTTCAAGTGCTGTCGACTAAATTCATGAAACCAGTTTGAATGAAACACAGGTCTGTGACAAAAATCACTTATTGTGCTTAAAAGACAAAACAAATCATAGTTTGAATCTATTCAGTTTTTCCCAGCCCTGCACTAAATCAATGTATCATTGTAGTTTCATTTCAGACTCTTTGTATTCATCCATCAAAGTTCCTGGGACGTTTTTCTTTCTCCCTGCTCAGACTGACAGTGGCTCATTCCAGATGTTCTGGGTGTTTGCCCTCCGGGAGTCACATCTTCTTTGGCCCACAGACTAATCTATCACCATCTATTGTGTTGTCATATTGACTTGCGAAGTTTCTTCTATTGTTCCCTATTATGGGTGGTATTCCATATCCGAATGAGGGGTTTAAGGACACAGGACGCCATAATGACGTGCACATTGTTTCAATCAGAGTTATATGAATAATATTCCCTTGCTTTTTGGAACTATATTTTCTATACGCTCTACAGCCAAATTTGCCACCTACTTGCATACTACTCCATTTTAGTTGACTTCGTTTTTCACAGGCACGTGCAAAGCTTTTAGGTCGGCATGATTATAAACAGAAATGAGATGCATGCTTCTTACCTCAGCGAGATTAGTGTGGAGCAGCGTTCACCCTCCACTGCCTGCAGGCCTCTAAAACACGGAACGAGGGGAAGATGAGGGTTGTGCGAGTGCTCTGATGTTTTAGAGTTAGTGTTGTGCGTGAGCATCAACACGTCTCTGGTGTAGTTCCTCAACACATAGAGAGCAGTTTATGACAAGGAGCGGCCGTGGGAGCATGCCTTTGGGAGCATCTTTTCGGGACAGCTCTGGACCATGCGGGGGGAGGGGGGGCGTGCAAGAGTGAGCAGCCTGCTAACTAGCCTTACCAAGTTAGCAGCGCTAGCATAGAAAGTTTGTGCACACCCATACACAATAACTGGAGCCCGGAAGCCAGTAGCGCTTCGGCGCTGTCTCACAGACACGCGCCGCACGGACACACACCGCTGACAAACACACACGGGCTGATAGTCACCTTGTGTGGGACGCGAGGCGCAGCTGCGACTCTCTCGCCGCGGACTTCGGCGAGAAACTCTGAAAGCAGCGGTGACACGGCGTCACAGCGGCTCCTCCACTGCTGCTCTATGCGATGTTTCGGTGCTCCTGGGTCCGACGCTTTTCCCCCTTCCGCCGCCGTATTCAGCCGAGCTGCTCCTTGTGCCGATACCCCGCGAAACCGCTGGCGCCAAACCACCACAACGACGTACAAACGTACCTTTGACCCTTCTACGTCACACCCAGCACCGCCCATTTAACCATATATGGCAAACAGCAGTACAGTCAATAATGTAATCAATCATTATTAAAGCTATCCCATGCCAACATTTCTCTTTGTGTCATATGACTCCACTTGCATTATATCATGTACACTGTGCACAAGCAGAGATGTAAAGAAATTCATCTTTGGGTACAATTACTTGGAAATTGTGCTCTGCTTGAAAATATGTTTTTTCTCCCCTGCATCTGTTATGTCAAGTTCTTCACCATAGTCGACAGGTAAATAATCCACTGCGTTCATATGATAACTTTAGTTCGTTTATTTAATTATTCTGATATTCTAGGCCAAAATAAGTATGGTCTGGAGTAGGATCATTTGATAATTTTATAGTTAGTATCTATTTTCTATGTGTCACAGTGTAACAATACAGTGCAATTATTCAAATTATTCAATGTACATTATACAAATACAAATTATACATACATATCGTTCATATGTATATGTAGTATACATTTCTGCCTTGCTCTTTGATGGATTTGAAAAGAAAATCAATAGAGCAGGTCCTGGTCCTATAAGTCTATAAGTATAAGAATACCTTACCTTAAGCATAATTCTAACCATAATCCTAAAACCACGTAGATGTATATTTTAATTCCGTCAATACGCTGCCCTGTGCGAGTAAAATAAAATACAAAAACTACATCAGCGTCTGCGGTGCTCCAGCGCGCCCCCCTGTGGTGCCTCTCCGCCACAGACAGTGCAGCATCCTGCAGAACCGCTGCTGCTGCTGCGGTGGCGGTGGCGCGTCCCTGACTCCGCGGTGTCCCCCTCCCGGCTCCACTCTCCTGGCCGCCGCGGCATGGACGTGCCGGCCCCGAGCGAAGCAGCGGGCCACTCTCCCCACATGGCGGAGTGAGCGAGGATGCGACTCCCCAGTTCCATCTTTGTGTCGGTGTCTCTGTTCACGGCCGAGACCACGGCGGCGCTGTACCTGAGCTCCACGTACCGCTCCGCCGGGGACCAGATCTGGCAGGGGCTCACGCTGCTCTTCACGCTCGTGCCGTCCGTGCTCGTGCAGCTCACCCTCACCTTCATCCACCGGGACCTGAGCAGGGACAGGCCACTCGTCCTGCTGCTGCACATACTGCAGCTCGGACCCATCGTCAGGTCAGTGGGAGCTTTGTTTACGCGTGTGTTCTCGGCCCCGTACACACACACACACACGATCCCCTGCCTCATTCACCTCCGTGTTAGACCACGAAATTGCGTTTTATTGGAGCACAAGTGTCCACGGATGGTTTTCTCACCACAAACATGCTTTGATGAATGCGTTGTGCACATGCTTCTGCTGTTGTTGACATGTTTCTCCGGCCTTTCGACCCTCGACGGAGAGCTGGGTGTTCAGCAGTGCCTCACAGTATGGCAATAAAAGGCTGATCTGATCAATACTCCCCCATGCACTTCTCACATACCCACACACAGACCACGTCAGTGCACTTTCAGTAGGATCACTCCTCTGTTTGATCATCTGCATGGTTGATATCACAGGCCAAGCTGTGTCTTGATTTATGCATGACTGCTCTGTTTGAAAGGACATTAAATCACTCACCACAAAGCACACAAAGCGCTGACATACATACAGACTAACATCCATAGCTATATGTTGCTTACACATTGGTGAAGCGCTTTAAAACCACAGGCCCGATAGGCCTGGTCTTTCCCTGTGCATAAGCCCTGGCCTGGTCAGGCTGTACCATCTGCCTCAGCTATATAGAATCGGAGAATAATCCTGCATCTAGAAAACCTCCCCGCTGTCCACAGCAGATATGACACTGTTGTCAAATAAACACACAGCAGGAGATCTGCCAGTGGCAATGGCATGAAATGCCATTTAGTCTCTGAAATATGGAGACCACAGCTCAAGCAGTCTGTCAATCGATTGGTAAATTGACAGGTAGTTGTTATAGTTAAAAAAAAAAACAAGAAAAAAGGTGAAAAAAAAGAGGAAAGGGGAGTAATTGTTCTCAGGAATCTATCTATCTCTACCAGTGCTATTATCCTTTCTTTGAAATATAAGGTTTTAATTGTATATTTTATAATTGTGAATATGTCTTAGACCTCATGATATTTTTTGGCAAACTGAATATCTACAGGGGCCGGAATGTTTGTGGCACAAATCGATCAATATTGTGCTGTGAATATAGCATATATATATATATATATATATACAGTATATACTGTATATATATAGAGAGAGAAAGAGAGAGAGAGAGAGAGTAGAGTAAATTATTTGGTCGATCAGTTGAACAGATGCCTCTGACTGCACATGGTTTCCCCAGCAGTGGCCTCTAAGGATCTGACCCTGCCTGGCTTGTTTCCCCTCAAGTGTGCATTGAATTTTGTTTTTTTCAGATATCTACGTCTTTCCTCAGTGAAGACCAGCACTAAGTATAGAACATGTCGCTGCTGGCTCCTTATCTCTGACAACACAACCAGAGAGGGGAATGTCCGTCTCTACGGCTGCCAGTGCAGCAGCACTTCCTCTTCTCAGGGCTCATCCACCCAAAACAACACTGATAATTCATTTAACAGAGTTCCTATCATTCAATGTCAAAGAAACAATGACATTTGTTTTATGTTTCTAGTAACCCCACTTCATGAGTGGGTTTAAAACTGAAGTGACATTTGATCTGCCTGTCAATTGTGAGTTGTTCTGGGAACAGTAATGAATTAATATCTTCAAGTATTCATAAACTGATAATGGCCTGTTTCTGTTCTTCGCCAGCTACTGAAATAAATATAATACATCAACTAGTAACACTGAGATTAAGGACACAAAAACTTCATGCAGAGAAAAAAGATGTGTTGCCTCCAGTGACTTTTTCACATGCAAGTAATACAATTAAAGTGATGATCTGACTGGCTGTATTAAATGTTATATTTGATTATACTTCAATGTGAAATTTGGAGTTAATCATATTTGTTAATTTGGTTTTGTTCCATTTGATCCTTCACTTAGACACTCAAACAACAAACATGTCCATTATCAAACTCAAGGAACTTTGAAGGAATAGATTGTGCAACTGTCTGTGTACAATACCTAAAGCCAGCACATGGAGTCAACCTTCACAGTACAAGTTTCCTTTATGAATAGCAGATGAAGTGATTACTGAGCAATAGTGCCGATAATGGACAAATTATTGAAGTCAGCCACTGAACAGTAATTACTGAAAAGATCTGGCTTAGGCTAGGTTAGTGGTGTAGCAGATATTACCATGGTGATCTAACCCGTTTAACCGCATTGGTAAGGCAAAAGTTAGCGCCACAAAACACCACAAGCCCTGCAAAAAAATCACTATGGTAACTGTCCTCCCAGCATGGCGATGTTTGAAAATGTAAAAGCTGTACACGACAGCATATAAGTCAGCCACACATATTCACGCCTCTCCTGCGGTTGTTGTTGTTGCAGGTGTCTGGAGGCGTTTTGTATCTATGGCAGCGTTGGCCAAGTGGAGGAGCCCTATGTCAGCATCACCAGGAAGAAGCAGATGCCCCGTGGGGGTCAGTCCGAGGAGGTGGAGCGGCAGGTGGGGCAGGCGGAGGGGAAACTGTTTACACACCGTGCAGCCTTCGCCCGCACCTCGGTCATTCAGGCCTTCCTGGGCTCGGCCCCCCAGCTCACCCTGCAGCTCTACATCTGTGTCCTGCAGCAAGGGGTGTCTATTGGTAGAGGTGAGGGGGAGAGGGGAAAGGTCATTTGCATTACTCTCTTTTTTTTTTTACTTTAAATTGTCATCTGTCGAGAATATGCATTTGGGATATGAATGGTATTTAATGTTTATTCCCTCAGCCAGTTGATGCAGGGCTGGGGTCAGCCTGTGCAGCTCTATATGCGAGCGTGCCAGTATTTCGATTCCCGAGAGAGATTTAGTCAAGAGTTCACACAGTTGAACTACCACATCTGTTCCCTGATTTGGGACAAAATGAAAATATAAATATGTGGAAGTGTTATTTCCTCTGCTGCCGGTAGTCTGACACTTCCATTTCACGCTTAACCGATTTAACAGCTGGTATATGATGAATGAGATTTTCAGGGCTGTAAAGATGCTCATATGCACACTAAAGGTACAATAAGTAATGTTTCTGTATTCAAAATAACAGACTGTATCTGTATTATTTTAAAAAAACTCAAATTAATTAATTGCTTGGAGAAATAATTTTGTTTGTTTTGGAGAGGATGAGACTTCTGGAGATAATTTGGCTCCTGGTAAAAATAACCTCCTGAATGATTAATTGATAGAAGGAAGTCTAACAGGAACCGGCTGAATGGAAAGTGAAGGAGTGGTTCTTGGCAGCTTTACTCTTAGATACATTGAATAAATTAGAATTCAGACCAAACATTCATTCAAGGGCAGATAGAAAAGCTGCTTCAAAAATTTCAAATTGTACATTTCTTGCATAGAAAATAAATGAGAGTCAATCCTGACTCCCGAGCATAGACTTCAAACTATGAACCCTACCTTATAATGCTTTTGGTCACCATTTTCCCCCTCTTTGTCCATGCCAGGCACGCTGATGGTGATCTCCCTCCTGTCCATTGTGTATGGAGCACTGCGCTGCAACATCCTGGCCATCAAGATCAAATACGAGGACTACGAAGTGGACATCCGGCCCATGGCGTATCTGTGCATTTTCCTGTGGAGGAGCTTTGAGATCGCCACCCGTGTGGTGGTCCTGGTTCTGTTCAGCTCCGTGCTGCAGCTCTGGGTCCTGCCTGTGGTCCTGCTGAACTTCCTCGTTTTCTCCCTCTACCCTTGGATCCTGTTCTGGCAGAGCCACTCACCGTTCCCCGAGAACATAGAAAAAACCCTGACCCGGGTGGGGACCACCATTGTGCTTTGCATGCTCACCTTCCTCTACGCCGGCATCAACATGTTCTGCTGGTCCGCCGTGCAAGTGAAACTCAATGACCCGGACCTGATCAACAAGTCCCAGAACTGGTATCGCATGGCTGTGTACTACATGTTGCGTTTGGTGGAGAATGCCTCTCTGCTTCTGCTGTGGTACGTCTACAAAACCGACTTCTATCAGTTCATCTGTGCCCCGCTGCTGGTGCTGCAGCTGCTGGTGGCCTACGCCATCGCCATCTTCTTCATGCTCGTCTTCTACCAGTTCTGTCATCCATGTCGCAAGCTCTTCTCCTCCAACATGACCCAGGGCTTCTGGGACTGCTCCTCCCTACTGTGTCTAATGTGCAACTCTGACTCTCCACAGAACAGGCCGATGAGAAAGGCCGTTTTAGAACCACCGAGATCATCCACGAACAAAGTGCCAGCCAATGACACAACCAGTGACCCTGGCGAGGACGGACCCAACGACACCACCTATGACGTTATCAATGACACAATTTATGACACTCCTAATGAAATGGGCAGTAATACAGGAGGACTCAATGGGGACAATAGTCACAGCTTATCTTGCAACGTGTAACACATCACAATGCGAGACGTGTCATTCAGAGGAACGACTCTGGAAACTTATCATACCCAATACAAGTGCCACATGGGTCCCTCCGTTAGTTTGGTTTACATTTTATATCCATTGAGCTATACGTCCACCTAAACTCTTTTTTTTTACCATAGTTTCTCCCTTCTACACGAAGCAAAGGTGTCCTTAACTCAAGCTATGTCCTGGCTGCTGACGTGTTGTGTTCACTCATGTTAAACCATAGTGTAAAAACAATACAATGGTGGTGCTCACCCATCGCATCGGCCATCATCGTAACCTGCCACTCCGCAGCCTTCAACACAAGTAAAACCCCATGGAAACCATTACCCTTAGGTTTGGAGACTATGTCCACATATATGCTGCATTACTGAACACAACGAGCCATGCATTTGAATTGATTGTACTTAGTAACTCTCTTTGGCATGGAGGCGTGCATGTGTGGAGCCTCTGATGAGGTGTAACTATTATTCTCAGCAATAGGTGGGAAACTTTTGTCATGTTATTTTCTCAACCTCCTGCTATTTTTACGGCTGCAGGCAACCTGCTTTTTCTACTCATTGATAATAGCTTTATCATAAACACACGCTGCTTCTGTGTATTCTGTGCTTGTCATAGAGACAAGAATCTCCAGATTATTAAAGAGCCTGTTCGATCACGTAAATGTGAAGCACGCACATCCTCAAGAATAATGTTTTTCGGCACGTTAGAAAAAAGAAGATTTAAGTGGCTTTGGGTCAAACACTGTGCAGCAACAGCTGTTATGATGTAAAATGCTTTTGTTTGGATGTGTTTGCATTTTTGTAATTAATGATGTTTGCACCTCTCAGCTATGTGTCTGTATGTCTCACCAGTTGGTATATTTACATACAAATTGATATGGACTTGAGAAATGTCTGAAAATGTAACAAGTATTTTAGATTTGTTTTTTCAATGTGTAATTCTTTGTGCAAGAGGGAATGCCAATATTATTTGTCTTTGCACACTTATTTTGCAATGTAACTACAGAGGAATAAAAACCTCAGGAATCACATGAATGCTCCTGATATTTACACAAACAAGACAAGCAATTTATAAGGCCAAAAAAAGCTTACAAATCTATGGTACACAGCAAATTTCTCATCCATAACAAGCTTGTAAAAGATGAAAACCTACTTACAAAACCTAATAAATTTATATATTTATATGTTAATATTGTGTGATTTGGGTTTGTTTTTCTAAGTTGAGAAGCACAAGTGTTGCGGGTCCCACACATGGTTACCCGTGTAGCGATATGTAGCAGATCTGTAAAAAGCAGGTGAAACAGGAACAATGTGGACACTGTATCTCGTTTCCCACCAGATCGTCTCTGAGGTTGATTTATTAAAACACAATAGAACCATGTAAAAAGTAACATACCTGTACTGTACTCTGCATTCCAATTATTCATATTCTGAACCACACTTATTATATCTATAATCACCATCGCGTTCACAATTTAATAAAGAATAAACTATTTCGATTTAATTATAATTGTTGAAAGTATAACCCTGGGCGATGTACTACTAATTACCTTTAGTGTGAATTAAACAGTTTCTTTTTTCGTGTGCCCAGACTGGCACTTAAAAGTTCCGTAGTGGTTAGAGGCTTAAGAAATGCATGAACAATAACGCTTCAGTTATGTTTTACAGCGTGCACTTAACCAAAAACGACCCAAACATCACATTTACACTGTACAGGAACCTTCAGATACCGTATAATTTACGTCAATAATAAGTGTGGGTGTACCGCGGCCACAGATGACCACAGTCATCGCTGCAAACTTTGCCAGGAACCACAACATTCTGTCGGTGGTTTATATTTGCAAAGTCGCTACCGACGCTCTTATTCTACAACCGACCGGGACAACATTAGAATCCGATTTTAAGTTATTTACAGTGTATACATTGCACTCACCTGTTTAAAGCAGGTGAGACGGCAACAACGAGGACACAATATATATATATATATCGTTTCCCTCCGGATCGTGTCTAAAACGAAGCGGAAACGGAAACCCGTCACACAGATTGCCCGCAGCAACGGAGGCGCACACGGACGTTCCGCATCCCTACTACACCTCCCATGCACTGACCATTAATTTAGCCCAGAGTATTTCCATATAACTAAAACCATGTTCTTTCAAGGTAAAAATATTAATCATGTATATATTGCAATTAACATCAAAATGTTAATAGAAAACTTTACTTTAGGGGCCGGTACGAGCACAGACAAGAACTTGTGAAGAATCTGCTTCACAAATCCCTCGGCCAGAGGAAGAAAAACAAGTTTGTTGAATGCATTTAGTGACTCCACAATCCATGTCCAGATACATTTATTAATAGCATAGCTTCAATGAACTAAACATACACACACACAGACACAATTACAGGATATATGTAGGACAAAATGCCTTAGTTGTTGGGACAGACCAATTAATGAGGTGGACTCCACAGCTACAGATACAGACCGATATACAGATAAAGAATATTATTGCAGACTAGCAGCAACACCTTACACATATTATCCAGTATCTATCACAATTACTTGTCTCAATAAATAGCAACAGCTCAGCCCTGTTTATTTTGGAATGTGGACAAAAACAAATGTGTACATTAAGGAAATATTACAGGATTATGGGACTGTTTCTAGGTGGTTGGATCACAAAACCTAATGTAACCTTTATACTTTCTTTTCCATAGTGAACCATGAGCCTAAAACGCTGACCACACCTTTGGTCCCAACAAAGCAATATGTTTTCAGGGTCAAATTTGCCAAACACAGGCCGTAAATGTGCAAACTTCAACTCTCATTCCAAATGTATGCTTGTTCTGCCTGTGGGAGGAGTTCAGCAACTTGAACATGAACTTCCACCAGACGATCGTCATGGCTTCTTGGTCACAGTGCCATTGGGGCTTCAGTCACAATGGTGTTAGAAGATGGAATAGAACACGGCACTCTGCCGCTCTCACAGCGCCACAGCAAACACACTGACCACACAGTACATGGTGCGATTCTCCCACCTGACTGTGCAGTTTCCTGGAAAGACAAACGGCAGGAGAAATTACACTGTGTTAAAGAGAACAAGAAACCTTGAATGTTACCATTCAACTGATATTTGTTACAGGAAAAAAACGTAGTTGTTATATGTGTTAAATAATGTTATATTTGGTATTCGACAATTTCATGTGATATAAACCCTGATCTCAGATTGTGTCTCACCGTCAGTGGCAGTGTCCCAGTAGCAGGAGTTTGCTGTGTGGAGACCAGCACCACTCTTCTGCATGATGGTACAGTTTACTAAAGAAAAACAGAGAACAGCGTCATTATGTCACATTCAAGCTCCACATGACAACCCTGATGTACTCAGGGTCTTATTTTGCTGTGTAAGTACATGTAGTTGGCTGACCTATGTATTTGAACGACCGTCCTTGTTTCACCAGGTGCGTCAGAGAATGCTCCACTATACTGGCTGTCCACTGGTTCACTTTGCTCTGATTATAATCTGTTCCACCGATGACACCTTCAATACACTGAGCCAAAACCATAATAACACATTAAAAAGAGTGGCTTAACAATAACATACAGTTTAATAATATTTCCAGGAATTCAAATGTACCTCCTTAACTGAGGCACTGGACTCATCGGCATTGAAGACAACCTGCAGGATAATAGATTTTAAAAGTTAGTGGAGCATGTGCGACTTGTATCCAGTTTTAAATCAAAATCAATGAAGAGCTGTCCAGAGGAAAATATTTATGCATGGCATCAACCTGTCAACAACATCAATTCATTCTTCCGCCGACTTTATCATGCCATCCCAATGAGAGAAGCACACAGTTCGTGTTACAGAAACGGATTATTAGTGAAACATTACGTAATAATATTAATGCAAACTCGATAATCTGACCCCACCCTGTCAGATATAGCTAGCTTCTCCAGCTAGCTGATGCTAACTAGCTCTGACCCGTCTTCAGTAGAAATGACTGCGGGTGTGGCTGTACGAAGCTTAAATCAGGACAAAGACAAAACAGACTCACCTCCTCTGCAGAGTTAAACTCCTCCATAATCACCTCCACACAGGGACCATAGACATACGAGGAAGCCGTCTCTTGTCCAGCCACTGTCCACTCTCACCGTGTACTTCCTGACCTTCCTGAGACAAAGAGCAGAGCAAAGACATGTCCTCTCCTCCTGAACATGGTCTCTGTGTTATGATGTCGCCCTCTTGCGGCTGAACACACACATTACAAAAGGGTAGCAACACTAACCGTGTGTTGTTTTTTAGAACCTTAATCTTTGTGAAGTTTGCTGTGTATCTTCACATACAACTGATGCTTAAATGTAACGTACAACACTGCTTATTTTTTAATATGCTCATGACATAAATGTTTATAATAATAAACTGCAGTCCATATATAGCTGAATTTATGTCTTATGTCTTGCATTAGTAGCTTTAAAATAACATTTTATTGAAAATATAGATATATTTATAGATTTTTTTAAATCCACCTGACATATATAGTTGGGGGAGCTTGGCAAACAACATGCCCCCCACCCCCAGGGGCTTTTATCAGGTCAGTAGGTTGAAGGCTGAGTGCAGCCTCTCTGAGGAGCAGTGGTCCACAAAGTTCTTTGGAGCATGTGCTGTATAAACAAAAATAAATAAAACTCTAGTTATTAGCTGTGCCTAGACTTCCGATGTAATGGTGGGAATAGATGCTCATAAAATTAGGAAATGGGGAAATTGCTGTCTAATTGCGCAATACCACTAAGCAATTCATGATTAAACTCCCTCAGGCTGGTTTCTGGGATAGACCATAATGTCATGGTATAAGGAAGACAGTAGGACAAAAATGAGACACACAACAACATCAGACATCAGACACAATCACACAACCTCTGAAACATGTTAGGAGTTCAACTCAATCAATGGAAGAGTCATTTGCAGTACAATGTGTACTTTTCGATGTTTCACATACGAAATGTAAAACAAAAAAGAAATGAGGTTGCCTTGCAATGTAATGTATTGTAATATGAATTAGTTCATTTGTGATATTTTATATAATGGTATCATCCGTGTTGTTGTTTCTTACAACCACACACACACACGCTACTATCGTTCAATGAACTGACACTCCGCATTGGCGACACAGACTCCCAGAGGAGCTGGGAAGGGAAATCCATAATACATAATGTACCACAGGCGACAACAGGGAGTTTCCCCACAACCTATTAGAGCACAGCACATCAGTGCAGCGCAATGCTGTTGCTTTTTATTATTTATCATTCTCATTATCATAACGATCATTTGACGTAATCCTCCTTCATATGGATCATTTTGTTTAGTCAATGCAAACAGAAAAAATGTCGCATTGTCACAAACCTATTTTGTGAGCGCTGACACGCGCACGCACGCACGCACGCACGCACGCACACACACTACACACATTAAGCACACCACGCCCCCCCTTCCCCTCCTCCGGTCGGGAACACCCCTGCCTGGCTGTGGATCTCTGCCTCCACACTGTGCGGAGACGCGACACAAGCTCACAGCTCTCCGGACTGAGTGCGCATCCGCCGGCCGTGATCCACGCCCGGAGCCCCACTGCCGCACCGCTCAGGTAGGACACCGGCGCTCCGCGTGTCACCGGGCTGCAGCGCCCCGGGACAGCGCGCACCTCCGCCCTGTTCAACCTGGCATATGGCACATACCGCTTCCGCTCGTGTTCCCCACTGTATCGCTGTGTGATCTGCTGCTGTCGTTTGTTTGGTTTTGATGGTTTCTGTTTGGGGGGGGTGAACCGGGGTGAACGGAGGGACCCACATCACGACCACGGAGGATTAATGACACGTCGCCGGGCGCAGACCGCGCACTTGCCAGCCCAAAGTTAGGCGCGTTTTGGGGGGGCAGGTGCAATGCAGCAAAAAAGGGGGGAGAAAAAAAAGAACAGAACAGAAAGCCGTTTTTTTTGTTCCTTTTTTTAATTCGATGCTGGGGTATCTGACCTGCAGTCATCGCAGGTGAAGGTAATATAGTGTGTTGGCAGGGAAAAATCTATGAACTTGTTCCAAAAAGTCCAAGCGACTGCCGCTTGACGTGACGTCTGTCGCGTTATAGTGCTCCTCATTAGAGTTATTATTGTTATTATCATAATAAGATGGATCGCTGTGGTTTGAAGAAATAGGCTTTGGGGAGATCAACATTTTCTCACCTGGGTTGTACGTGATATTTTCTTTTCAATGCATATTACACTCCAGGGAAACTATTCTAATGACAAAGTGTTCACAGTTGATCAATAATGACATTGTGTGTGATAGTGCAATGTGAAGCCGCCAGCAGACCTCAGTGTTTTTCAGGGATAATAAGCATCCATGCTCTTAGTGAGCTTTTTTGTCGTTTCTGGACCCTCATTGATGCAAATTGGATTGGTTGGACAAAATAGCTGAAACACATCTGTATAGAGCAGTGCAATCCCCAGACTGCACCACTGTCTGCAGGCCCCAGAAGCACCACCAAGTTGGAAGGTTGAATAAAAAGCTCAACAGCCCTCATGAAGGTGGGGTTAATTGCAGGACAGTTTTGTAATACTACTGCTGACATCATCCCCATTCACAGGTGGCTTTTGGTAAGTTGCTGGTGTTTGATGCTCCCCCTTGCAGCATTTTAGGCACAGGATGTAAGTATTGACGTGAGGTGTGAGATCGGCTCGTGGTTCCGGATGAAGGTCGGTGTGTAGTAAAATGTCCAAAATGATTTAAAAGCCTATTTTCAGCACTGTCAAAGTGGCTACTTACATCGACTAAAGGAGCCTATATTTCATCCACGGCATTCTCTCAGCCATCACTCTTGAGCCTGGGTGGAAAACGATAAACGGCTAAAAATTCAAACAAAGCATTTGTAATTATAAGCAAAAATGCCTCTGTTTAAACCCATTATGATTAGTGTCATTATGGTGTATTTTATTTAAGGAACAACATGCCATGTGATGTAAGGCCTTTTGCCATACTGCAATTTGTCATAGTGACGCTTTCCTAAATTGCTTTATCTGCAGTGTAGGCTGTGGCTATTTGGTCATTGTCACAAGGAGAATGCTGAGTTTATACTGCTCACATACACCAAGCTGGGGGATAAAGCAGAGATATGAGAAGCAAGAGAATGGAGGGATTCCCTGATTTCTCTCCACGCAGGCAGCCGAGCTCATCCAGCGGAGCAGAAAGAAAGCCCTGGGGAGTGCAGTCACACTGCATTAGAGGTCTGCTTACCCCAAGAAAATGGCAAGACAGAATGGGGTATGTGTGTGTGTGTGTGTGTGTTTGGGGTTGTGTGCTTTCAGACATACATGCATCTTTATGGAGGGCATTTCTGTGTCTGGCTGAAGCGCACGGTGCCACACTGATATACTCATCCAAAACAAAACACCTCAATTTCTTCTTTTAATTTCTGTTTTATCATCCGAAAAACATTACATTGTATTTACATTGCTGTAAATACAAAAAAATATATCGATAAGATAAAGTCGGACCACAGTAACAGCACTAGCTGGTGAGTACAAGGTGTTTTCTCTCCCCCTTAGACTGGCAGGTTCTTTGCCAGTGTTTGATGTCACAGCACTTAAGGGTGTGATGCGTGAGATCCAGTTGTGATTGATGATTAAAGAGATGAGGCTTCAAGATGAGAGCTGTCTGAGTTGAAGCCTCTACTCTGGAAATAAAGGTATTGATAGAATGATAAGAGGCTGTCATGAAGCATTTAGGATGGATATGCCCATGTGATTTACGGAAAATATGACATTTCTAAATTCCTAACATTCTGACCATAAATATAAAGCCACACATCCTCACATTTGAGATGCAACTGCTAGAGAAATTATGGAAATTATTCATTTATCACAAATATCTGTTGTCTTAAAAATAGGCCGATCACTAAATCACATTCAAGCTGTACTGCAGTGACTTAACAATAATCAAAATCAATTCCAGTTTCAACCTAGCTGTTGAAACCATTTTTTTATCCACTTAATGAACAGTGTTCTTCTTCTGTGTAATCATATGACATGACACTATTTAAATTATAATATATAATATTTATTGTTATTATAATATAATAATATATTAATTTCAGCAGACCTATGTATTACATTTCAGCAACATTCAGATAGAGACAAAAGGGCACTATAACATTTTTTGTGGTTATACTGCATCTTATCCTGCATTTTTTAGGCTCTTTGGCAAAATACAGTGGCCACATTGCAACATGTCGCAATGGGATTTTTTTTTGTCAGTCTCAAAACTTGACGGCCTTTACTCAGTTTCAGTTCAGTTCCAGAATAGTACTGTCGTTATCCACTTTGTATCTCACATAAATCCTATTATTTACTATGTCCACTCCTTTGTTCTCACTATGGCGCTGTAACAGGATGTGTATGTGGAGGACATACACACGTCTGCCTTAAAACCCCAATCTGCCTCGAATTTTAGCGAATTAATATAATTGATGTGCTAATTTCCATTATTATGCCCTGATAAGCCCGGTGCCGCTGTAACTAAGCCTGTCTGTGCTGCTGCATTGGGTAAAATCGAGCTCCGTGGTGCCGTGTTGTGCGGAGTTTCCCCTTCCGCCCACTCAGTGAAGCCGAATCTTATCAATGGCTTTCCGGTGCGTGCTGTGTAACTGCTTGGTATGCGTTCTATAGCCCCGGCCCCGGAGCCGCATCACGTCCCAGCTCAATCACGGATGCGGCGAGGCAATCAGTGGAAGCCTGTCCATGCTTCAACCCTGCTGCAGATGTGGGAGAGGAGACCAGCAAAAAAAAGCATTTCAAAAGCAGAAATGTAATTTAGATGTAGTGCTGAGTGGAAAAGTTCAGTTGGGTAATAGATTGGTGGTCAGGGAGTGATGCTTTTGTGTCCCCCTACCTCAACCTCTAATGTGAACGGACACGCGCCTCTGTGGCCGCTCTGAACAGATCCTCTGAGGGGCAGCTATGGGATAATGGGACACTTCAGCCTGAAAATCAGGCCAACGGCAAACATGCACACATGAGGTAGGCTCAAAATAAACTAGATTATTCACAATTACATCATTATTTGATTATTTTACAAAACCAGGATCTTGACCCGTGTTTGCTGTGTGGAAAAGTCAACACAACACGTGTGTACATAAAACATCGGCCCGTATTCAATTCATTGTGAGCAAGTCATGCACATCAAAGTGTTGAATCAATAAATACATGTAAATGTGAACAGATCAGGACCAGCTGTGGTGACATCGCTGGGTGGAAAGGGACAGAGTGAAATCTAACCAGTGTTACGCAATTCTGAACATTGCTGAGAAAAGGTTCTGTCCACAGTGAAATTTATGAAACAACAAGCAAGACATTCAAAATGAGATTACCACAAAGTTGATATAAATGAATGAATGGATGAAATCAGTTGGACTTACCTACTGACCTAATTGTGTCATGATACTACTATGATATGTATACATTAAAAAAAGGGTTTAAATATCTTTTTATTTAATGCTTCAGGCAGATTTTATTATGTGACTTCATGGGACAATTTCACAGCTAAGCAAATATGTTTACTTTTTGTCCACGGTGACATGATAAGATTTATGGTTTGTTGGATCTAAAATAAGCTGCCATTCAGGTCAGGTCAGCTTATCACAAAGGCTGGAAAAAGATGGAAGTTGTCGGCAAGGCTTGTTGTGAAGCTTTCTCCTTCCACTCTTTACACCAAGCTCATAATATTTAACGGGTGTGTATTATGGCTGCGATAGTATTTTATCTGAAGCCCCTTATTGACTGAGAACCCATTCAATTCCCTTTACACGTGGTTTTTAGTGGTTGTTTTTTTTATGCAGTGCCAATTTCGAATGTCATGTGTAGCAAAAGAAACCCAAGAAGCAGCTAATTGTAGAGTCCCAAGTTTCCGGGGGAAGTGTGAACTTTAAAAAGACACGTGCTGTCATAACTCAGTAATTATCTCGAGCTGTGCCGAAACACAGGTCAGGTTGGCCTTCCGGCCAAAATGTTCTGGCCCTGATATATTGGCCGCAGCATGCTGCTGCTTGATTTTACAGACGCAGGTGTTTTGACACATTGCCCGGATTTCCCTACAAAGTGTAGGATGCTGAGAGCTGGCGTGTGGACGTGCAAGGGTTTTGTTACTTAGTGGCTTATTTGAACGAATGCCAAGACCACCTGAAGTCTACATCGCACTATGATCCTGAGCATGTAATTAGCTCTTCTGACATTTGAGCAGAGTAGAAATTGAAACACTAAAAATATAAAAACCCTGGCTGTTGATGCCTTTTTCCTTGATGCTGTAGATAAAAAACGCTTTTAAAGAGAGCTCTAAACCTGGAGGTCTGAAGGTCCACCAGGTTTTTTTTTTCCTTCGCCGAAAAGACGGTTACTCATCAATCTGTTCTCGAGGCTCAGACAGCCATCGGTCCTCGGAGCAGTGAATTTCATTGTGCATCTGTCTCCTTAATGGTTCAGCTACACTAATGTGTTCAAAGCAGATATGACACGGGGCTCATCTTTGAAAAGGGAAATTCCATTAGCACCCACTCATCATGAAATTAGACGTGCTTTTTCACACGGTACACTCTGATTAATGGTAACACCGCACTGAGCAGACTAGTGCTTTTAAAAGTGCGGTGAAATGTAGCCGGCGAGCAGCAGTTAAACAGGACCGGAGGGCAATGAAATATTCAGACGTGCTGGTGAAAAGAGAGGGAGCTCCCTCCGTCTCTGTGAAGAGGAAGCAGAAGCAGAGGCCACGACTGAAACTGGCTTAATAAAATCTAGCCTCAATCTACAAACCTCTTCCCTCTTGCTCTTTAAGTGCTGAGGGTTGCAGCACGGACACATTGAACACAATTAGAAGATCTGCTCAAAATTGCTTGTGAAGTTCCT
Organism: Colistium nudipinnis; assembly: GCA_016785305.1. Lineage (NCBI taxonomy): Eukaryota > Metazoa > Chordata > Actinopteri > Pleuronectiformes > Rhombosoleidae > Colistium > Colistium nudipinnis. Next base: position 1,911,521 of record JAFBJU010000173.1, read on the forward strand.
GAAATATCTTTTTTCTTTTTCGCATCCTTTTGTCTTCTATAGGTACCCTTGGCTGAACGTAAAATAAATTGGCTATTTTTTGCCTCCCTAAGGCCGGAGATTTCAGATACCCCGCTGTGTTTGTGTTTGAATTGTGTGTGCGTTTATCTAACAACTGCACTGCCTGCATCCGTCTCACATCCTAAACCTAAACAGCACCAGATCCGTGGCACAGATTGTGGCCTGAAATCTCCACTGACGTTACAGTGGAGCAGAATATTACAGAGACAAAAACGTGATGCATAAGAGGTGCAGATGTGGGAGAGCAAATATGAGAGAAAGAGAGGGACGTTTTGTCGGATAGATGTTTTATCCTAATATAGCTTGATGTCTATTTGACTGATTGACATTAAACTTGGTTTTGTCATGTCCCAGCTTTGACCCTCCACTCTGCTCGGGAAATTATCTGGGTCCCTTTTTTCAAGGGGCGGTGATGCTATTTTAATAGAAAATTGAGAACACGAGAAATGTTTTGTAACACGACCCATGTGTGACAACCTGAACCTGAACCACATTTAATTTCCCTCAAGGAAGTCATTAAGATTGTGAGAGGATTTAAGAAAAAAAAAACATTTAGCTTCATGCAACAGTGCACACACAATTATTGCTTTGGGGTTTACCTGCTTAATGAGAGGAAGAAAAGTCTAAAACTTTCTTTTTCTTTGCTGGGACTTCCACAGGGATTAAGAAAAACGTGATTTCACGGTCAAAACATATAACCTGCAATGAGGTCATCAACCGATTTCTACCTTAAAGTCTCGATTTGCGCATTCTCTCATTGGCTCCCTTTGAGTTCAGGAGTCAAACACTCGCAACACTGCCAACAAAACCAGCCGTCCATGTTCAGTCTCGGGCTCGATGCTTTCTCTGCTACGGGGGGAGTGACATGCTGCCCTTTTTTCTCTTAATTAGCTGGTGAGATGACACTAACAACCTATCAAGGCCAGCAAGCAGCGCCCAGATAAGACTAATAAAGGAGATTTCAGTCAAGGTGAAAGTGGACGAGTGCTGCGAGTATAAGAGAGGACAGCTGACGGGGGGAGGAGGGGGGCACTGTACAAGGATTTAAAGACTCTGTTGGGTTTGTTTTTCCCATTTTCCGCTCCATTGGGCCCTGCAGGAACTGTGGGGGCGTGCAGGCCTGATAGGTCATTACTGACAGGGGCTCCTCGGGGAGCTGTAACGTTCTGGTGGCCGTGACATGTGCTCCGTGGCTGCAAGGGCAGCATTGTAAATGTCAGTGATGGTTTGGCAGGAGATACTTTTCACAAACATTGCCGTTTAAATGCACACCGTGCTGATGCACAACTCTGAAAGACAATGGTGGAGGAAATACTCCCATTATGTACGATGAATATGTCCAACCCTGAGGAGTCTAGGTAGTCTCTCTTTGCCGTGTTATTATGTGGGCCCGTCAGGGAAGGTGTAGTCCACCTGATGACCCCCAAAAAAAGGTGTGGGGACCCAAAAGTTGGCATCACTTACTTGACCAACTTGAGTCTATTTAGGCAATATTTGTATGTCACGTGTGCTACAGGGGAGATCATCAAATCTGATCCGTATGTAATAGATGTTCAGTAAAACTAGCAATGCTACAATAAAATCATGTTAGACCATTTCAGGTTGGCAGATTTAAAAAATCTATCAACAGTCCAGGGTTAACGTGGCTGTGAGCAGTGAGCAGTTTTATTTATCAGCATAATAATTTAAGCCATCAGGAAGTGGACATATTAGTGCAAAGATCAAATGGAGAGGTTTTAAAACTACACAGTGTAACTGTTTTTAAATAAAGTTTAGTTGAAATATATTCCATTTTAATTTGGAGAGAAGCCCAGCAGCAGTGCAGGGAGATTCCCTTCCAATTCATTTTGTGCGAGGCTTAGATAGGGGCTGTTTTCTGCCAAGCTCTTCTAATGCTGTATTGTCCATCCAAAGGAGCGATATACTTGGGAAACACTCATCTCCCAATCAAGTATCCCAATTATTATGCAGACAGTTGCAGTGATTGGCTGCTCTTTCGGGTGACGCTGTCTTCCTTTTTAGCCGCAGTTTGACATTACCAGCCATCCCGTAGACTCATAACGAGAGGCAAAAGGCCAAAGCTGGCCGAGGACAGAGCGCGTTACCCGTAGTGTCATGCCTGACGGAGGTGAGTTATTCATATTGGTGTCTAATGTCGCTTCATTAGCTGTGAGCCAACCAAGTAATTAAGGTTTCAAATTGGATTGTGATTGAACACACCGGGGGAGTTATTGACATGCGGAGAGTCCGCGGCATGCGAGGGAGTGACGGGGTTATTTGCAGACGTCCTTGCCTGATTGGAAGTGGCGTGGACAGTGTGCCTGACAGGTCTCCAGGCAGGGGAAAGGGGTCATTAGTGCACAGCCGTGTTGCGGATATGTGCTCTTCCCTGAGGTTGTTTGTGTGCGGGCGAGAGTGTGTGCGCGTTTGTCAAAGACTCAAAGTTGGAGAAGGAGGTCGCGGATCAAAATGTAAAGTACACACAGGCAGGGATACTTTCCAGACGAAAGAACAGCCCACGCATCATCAAATGTGCCGTCGCTTCGTTCCCTCGCCCCAGCCAGTCCGGTGTCTGTAAAAACCTCCCCCTGTCTCCTTTCAGCGCTCCAGATCTCATCTGCAGCTCTCTGTGAAGACCATGGGCGCCTATTGATTTCGCCTCAGCGAGAAAACAGGACCACATCCTATCTCAGGAAGTGGATTACATGCGGGGCGATAATCAGCAGAGATAGCAGGGCAAATGTTCTTTGCTTCATTTCCTTCAAGTTGTCAAGCTGCAAACCTGCTTTGAGACACACCACGCACATGGACCTTTGTCTGATTCTGCACAGCACTCGGACGTGTTTGCGTCCTGCTTTATAAAGAGCATTTTCAGTCTGTTTACACACTGTTGTGGACCACTGATTGTGCATTTGATTGTCGCTGAGTTTTAGGTGCAATCTTTGCTTTGAAAAGCAATTGAATTTAATGTCGGCTGAGTGTTGTTTTGCAGTAGTCATCACCACAGCTGTCATGGTTTTGAGATTTCCCCCTGGAAAAATAAACGGGTTATGACATTTAACACCAAGTTCCGTTTGTTTTCTCCTGCCTTGTGTGACCCTTTCTCTCACCATAGACCAAGACCAAGTACTGATTACTTTTATTGTGTCTAAAAATTGGTTGTGGGACAAATGTAGAAATATGGTGGCATTAGCTCATCGAGCATACGTCGTTCCAATTACTTATTTGTCCTAATAATTTAACTTACAACAAATATACACATAACATAATTTTGTGGGAATGAAACATCCTACTTCTGTAGGTTCTCTCTTTTTGACCGCTTAGTCCCAACAGGGAAGCCTTACATAACTTGGAGTGTTTAAACATCACACAACCCAAGTCAAAATCTAATAGTATATCAACATCATGTGAGAGTGATGATAGAAATAGGAAAGAGCTTTTGAGGTGAGGCGACGTTCTATATTCTCATAACAAAACCAGAAACAACGATGTGTTAATTGTACTGGGACAAATGTGTTTCTTTTGAGATATTTGTGGTGCTTTTCAGACCAACTCGTTGTTGATTGTGTTCTTTTCATGCTACCGACAACAAGAACATTACAAAAGAAATCCACCAGGCGTGTCCTTTGAAAAGCAGACTTTGGCTCATGCCTAGCATTGTTATTTGTTTGATTACTGCCGCAGTGTTCTCACGTACCAATATCTTTGCTTCATCTTTTATCTCCGTCTGTCACCCATGCATATGCGTCAGTCATACCAAATAGGAGTTGCCATAATTACCAGGCCCTGACTTTTGTTGTCTCTCTTTTGTTTATCACATTAACATCCGAATAGTAAATGCAAATGGCAAGAAAACGACTCCTGAAAGCCCAGAAGTATCTGGCCTTTACAGAAGAGCACTTGTTGTAGCATGTGAGACAGTGGCACAGTATATCTGTATGTGTTATAGTCCCTTGTGTGTGCCATGACAGCAGTTTAGGCGGCTGTTAAGTGTGTCATTTCGGACCCTTATTAATGAATAATGAATGCTTCCTACACTTCCTTGGGATTTATCGCAGAGCAGGTTCAGGGGTTAGGCATTAAAACAGAAGAATAAGTCAACAGTGCAACAAAGGCTACACATGTTCCACCAACTTAAAGAAAACCATTGAGACACCTAATGGTTAGCAGAGCCTTGTCAATTGGCAATTTGCGTGATTTATTAATGACATGGACTGGCTGCTCTTTATAGACCTCTCTCAAAGCATCCTGTGTCGCTGTGCATGCGAGCTTAGTGCCAGGGGAAATTATCAGGGAAAAAAAAAACGTTCTCCAAGGATATGAACAACCTGCACGGTAAATGAACTACTTTATGATTTATTTACTTAGGGCAAAAAAACAATCTTTCAAGTTTAAGGGTTGTGCTGCTCCTTGCTGAAATAACGAGGCCAAAAGCTGATGTCCAAGTGCATTCATTCTTGGAGGATTGGGACTGACCTACATTTCAGGAAATAGAAAAACACCCCGCACGCCATATGAGGTTCTGTCAACCTTGATGATCCCACTTAACTATCTCTGCATTCAGGGAAAAGGATGTGGGATATATATATATAAAAACTAGAGGCAGAAGAAAAATTAGCCGAGAAGAGAACGGATGGGCGATATTTCACATTAATCTCATCAACGCGCAACACATTTTTTCTGTTGTATCAGGTTTTGGCCGACATTAGGATTTGTTTTTGTCATTTCAGCAGGTAGTACAATAAAACGAGTCGTCTTCCTCTGGTTGTCCTCCTGGGGTACCCCAGCAGTTTTTGACCATATCCTATCGTACAAAAACGGTTTAAGGCAATATGTTACTGATCTTTTTTCGAAATTTCTGTTTGACCTGTTCCACTGTTGAACCGATGAATGTTCAGCCTGTATGTTATGTTTATCCCAGCCATCTACTTTGCTTTCCAGCCGGGCTTGAGCTGTCAGATTTTTTTTACTATGTGCAAGCACTGCCATTTGGCAGAAAGCAGTCCCGGCGATTTAAATGCCACACGTCGTGTCAAGGAGAACCACATCGTGGCTATTTTCTTACTCAGGTGTCTCAGGCACAGCACGGACTCTGTGACAAATGGCCCATCCCGTCCTCGGCACAACATGAACTGCGAAAGGTGGGGAATGGTGAAAAAGCTTCCACGCGCCGTTGAGAGAGCAGTGAGTCACAGCGCTTCCCTCTGAGCTGAGATATTAGGCGAGGGCTAGCCCAAAGTTTTGCTGTCTCCTCGCATGTGTTTACTGAGGGCAGAGAGAGCGGTGGTGGGAAATGTGCACTGTGTGTGCTCAGGGAGGGCTGAGGCAGGACACCACGCCTACCGCAGCACACAGCTCGCACTCCCGAGATACCGTTGTGCTCTCACCGCTCGACTGGAATATGATAGAAGCGCAGATAAATGTTCGTTTTTCTGTTGTGATGTTGTTGACCAAGTATTAGTCATGTGTGCCCCTGTGCGCCAGTGAGAATCATGTGGCACAGTTTATTGGCTGCCAGGAAGCCATTTTTCACTTCAGGCCTCACAGTGCATTTCATTTGGCGAAAAATGTGCTCTGAAAAAAAATATGGGTCCAACGGGGCACTACTGACACAGAACACAGTGTTGCAGTCAGTTTCATGAATAATTAAAGAAATTGTTGAATTTCAAAAGAGAAAGTGCTAGAAAACGTCATTCAAACCCAGCTTAACACAGCTGGCTAATCACTGTGAATGCTAAATGCAAAGGTATCTGTGTATGGTCATTATATTCTCCAATAAATCCCCACCTCACATTTTTTATGAAAGTATGAAGAGAAATCTTGTAGCTGTAGAAAGAAACGCTATAATTGCTGATGTCACGATGTGCCTTTGGCTTCGAATAAAGCTGAGATGATGTCTACCGCTTCATTAGTGCTAATTCATGTAAAGTGGAGGGAAGAGACAGGAGAGGAGAGGACGAGGATGAAAGAAACTGTAACAAATGAGGACTGAAGGAGGACGGTGTATGGGCTTATGCAGGTCCCTCCTCTCCCGTCAACTTTTGTTTCCCATTTTCGTTTAAGAGCAGAATTTTGCCCCACTTCTCGGGTATCTCATACCACCCTGTATGTATGAGTTTACGATCTTCATGGTTGAGTGTGTTGACAGCACTGAATTTCTTTTTGTGTGTATATCAGGTTATTCACAGCACTTAACTTGGTTAGGCGTTGCAGTGAGATGGAAAATGTTCTCTCCATATCTAGCCTGTGCGTGCACGCAGGCTCACTCATGAATGTCCTTTAAAGCATATCATTGCTCACAATAACCTGCAGAGGCATCATGGGAAATCAGGGCCACTTAGGAATTCTACAGCAAAGGTAGGCATTACCATTGCTGGGGGTAGAGCGATGATTTGCAGGGTTGCTGGTTCAATGTCTGGCTCCCCCTGTCCACTGTCAGAACTCAAGTTGGCGTGTATATGCAAAGTGGCGGAATCTACATCTACACTAGTGACTCTGCAAGGCGATTTCTTGAAATTCATCCCGTGGGACAGATATCAGGACAATCCATTCAACGGTTTTACATTTCAAAATCACAGAAATCGACCTCCGGGGAATCAACAATGTCCAAACACTTCTGTACAGAAAGATCTTCCGAATAAATCTAATATTGCCGTACGCGTTGGCATGCAGGTGAGCAGCTAATGAGCCCAAGTCCCATTGAGTGTATCGCAGGAAACACAGAGCTTTGCTGACGGAAGCTGGGAAATGTGAACCTGAATGTCAGGCTCGGAGCCTAATTGGGAGGTTGCGGAGCTGGCGTGGAGCCGTCAAATGTCAAGTCGGTTTCTCGCCCTTCCCTCTTGTAATCCTGCGAACCAGTCTTTAATTCCAAGCGCAAAGATAAGTACATTAACCTGTCCCTGCACATAAGCTCTTCATTTGTGCCACACCCTGCACCAACCTAGATCCACCAGGCTCCCCGTCAAAGTTCCACACAAACTGCGTGTTTACACATTAACAGCTGCAAGCTATAAACAGCTGTTTCTAAACTGCCCCCCCTGCTGATGACGAGTGCTCTCCTCATAAATAAATAATGCTATGTATGCTCTGATAAATAATATTGCCTTTGCTTGTGATGACAGTTTGTTTGGTAACAGCTAGCACCAGAGTATTGCTGAACAATTCTGGGACCTCCTTATTTAAAAATGGTGCACCACTTACCATTTTCTACTGAGGTTTTGACTTCAATTTGTCTGTTTGACGTTGTCCAGGCTTCCTGAAAGTGGCCAACTCACCTTCCCCAAAAACAAGAAGATTGGAAGAGGGGCACCAGTGGGTTCAGGATTATGCCAGCAATTACAGAAGGACATTCCAATCTCTAGCAGAAGAGATACCCAAGCAGGTTATATCATGATGCACTTCGGTCCGACTCCCTTCATGCAACGTCATCGCTGGCTGTTTTGACTGGGTCTAACTGAGGGATCAATGGAGCAGGCCGAGGACGATCTGAACCTCTCCTTCCTGCTGGAACATGAAAGAGAAATGATCCTGAAGGTGCTGCAGAAAGACGAGAAACTGAGGAAACGAGAGGAGAAGAGGATACGGTGAGGACGCTGTTTTAACGGGCTTTAATCTCACCCTGGCTTTTTCCTAACATCTCTCGATGTTCTCCTCCTCCTTGTTCAGGAAGCTGAAGAATGAGCTGCTGGAGATCAAACGTAAGGGTAGCCGTCGGCCCCAGGATTTGGGGGAGCGACAGTGCGCCCGCTGCATCAAGTCTTTGGGTCTGATTTTCGACCGCGGAGAACTCTGCGAGGAGTGTCAGCTGCGGGTTTGCAACGAGTGCCGCATTACAATTCCCCAAGGACGTCACTGGAAGTGTAACGTTTGTGCCAAGATCTCGTAAGTGTGCTGCCTACACCAACCAAATCAAATCAAGTGTTTAATTCATGAATTCCAGAATGGCCTCCAGATGGTAAACAACACCACAGCTTTCTCCATCTGTCGGTGAGCACCTCATGCGTTATTTAGTGATGGAATCATCTCATAGGTGGAAGGGGAAAATTCACCTTAATCCCGGAAAGCCTTCATTTACTGTGTTCATTTTCACGGTCTAAAACCGCCCACACACGTCATTCAGTCTCTGGAAGTGTTTAATATATTTTTTTTTTGCTAAATACAGGGTGTGAGTTGAGCTTTCTCCTGAAGCTGTCATTTTGGGCTGTCATATAATTGACTGAACAAAATGTAATGTCTCATAACAACATAATCCCAGTGTGAAATGAAAATGTATTTGTGCAGGGAGCTCAAGGTGGTGACGGGGGAATGGTTCCTGGAGGAACGGTCCAAGCGCTTCGAGCAGGGAGTGGCGAGCAGTGACGTGATCAAACAGACAATCATTAACAGTCCGACCAGTGAGTCTGACCTCTTAAAAAGTATTTCAAACTCTAAAACGAATCCAAACATTGATGAATACTGAGTACTTTATGAGGAACACCATTCTTATGCTGGCTTGGACTTCCCTATGTTCCATCTAATTTCCAGGCGCTCCTTACAAAGTGCTCGGTAAGGGCAATGTGTAAGGTAGCATGATTTAAGCTGGGGCATTAATGGCTTGTTTTTGATTTTAGTCCCAGAGAAAAAGTCTACAGAGAACCTCTCGGCCCTCTCTGAGCCAGAGAGACCCGACACCCCAAGATCCAACAGAAGCGCAATACTCAGCGCTGTGAATGGTGCCAGGAGGAAAGGGTGAGTCGAAATAGAGCAACATCTCAGGCCATGCAATGACATATGTATTCTGAGTTATTTACTTATTACACAATATGAAAACAGTAGTCTCAGTTCGACAGCTGAGAATACACAGGGTAAACTAATCTGCAGTGCGTTGCGGGCTTCCTTCAGCACAAAGGCTTTGGAGAAGATTTTTATGGATTCTCATCTGATTTTGGAGACCCTGAATGCATTTGAATACAGCAAAAACAACAGTAATTCAATTTTGCCGACCTCATCTTGGCTGCAGACTAAAAGCTCCTGAAGGCATCACAGTGGTTCAGACAAAGAAGCCATGTAGACAAAATGCTGAACTGATTAACAGTCAATATATATATTATATATATATGTGTGTAACATATCCCTGAGCATTGTTTTATCCCAGTGGTGCTGGGAAAACAATGATTTACAGAATTAATTGAAATAAAAAAATAATAAATGCAGCATGAGTATTCTTTATGTTATTGAGTTATTGAATATGTCGGATTTTGCAGTTATATTTGATAGTGAAAATGTAATAGTGTTCAGAAAGAGAGAAGAAGTGCTTTTGATTATTCTGTAAATAAGTATAGATGTGTCTAAAAATTTCAGTGGTGAAAGCCAGCCATTAGCGATATGTAAGTTGTTGCAATGGTATGTAATATTGCAGGTATTTTATCATCGCGGGCCGTAGTTTGGACACCCCTGTGATAGCATATCTCCAATATACAGTAGATAATTGGTGTGTGCGTTTGTTTGCATGTGTGGCTTTGTATGTGTAGGAGGATGAAGATGGGTAAAAAAGGAAGCCGTCTCACCCTGAAGCCAGAGAAGGAAGTCGACAGCGTCAGTGTCAAATCTGCTTCAGACGGAGACGCCGAAAGTGTGCGAAGCGCGCGCTCTGCTCCAAGTCCGCGTTCAAACAGGTGTCCATCATCAACACAACACATGGTTCCGTATAAGGGACAAACAACTGGTTGAGACTTAAATTGTCATGATTTTGCATTGGAGGAACATTTGCTAGGGTGCTTGAGGGTGTTGTTTAACCAATGTCTTGTACTGGTTTTCAGGGGCGGGACGGTGGCCTCGGAATCCTCGGGAATTCCGTCGGTACCTAACAACCTGCGATCCCAAACACTGGACAGGTCGCCCACTCCCAGCGACAGTCGGAGGGTCAGGGTCAGCAAATAATGCGCATATACTGCAAGATTCTGGGGCAGATTTTCCTCTTACACGCTTCTTACAGTTTTGGTGGTGTTTGTGTTTGTGTTTGCAAACAGCCTGATGGAGCGGAGAGTGTTGCCAGTGTATACTCCAGTGACAGTGCGCCTGACAAGAGAGCTGTGGGTCATCACAGAACGAACTCTGGCACGCCGACAATCTCTGTGTCCAGGGCCTCCGTCTCATCAGGTAAACCCATACCGATCCACTCCATTTGTTCGCAGCTTCGCAGCTCACTCACAAACATTTCGATTTCTGAGTCACAATTTGAAAATGTGCCAGAGGCCACAGTATCACATGCGAGGTGATGTTAGATTGATCAGGGCTGTGAAGAAACTCTGCTCCAACACGGACTGATGAATGTCTCCTCAAGGACAAAAAGGATTTTGTTCTTTAAATGGTTGCACATCTGCACAAATTGCACTATTGACTTAGACTCGTCTCAACGCTCTGGTGCCCTTTATGTGTTGAATTATCTTTTTTTTTTTTGTACCATCGCCTCCACTTTGTCTTTCTCTGTGTCGGTTATTTTATCTCAGCGAGAAACAGCTGCTGCGAAGCGCGTGAAGATTTTAAAGTAGCGTGTTGCCAGCTGAAGAAGCATCTCCACCCAAAGATTTGTTATCCTTGTACAGTAGATTGTCTAACAACCTTCAATAATAATCCTATTCCTAGTTCTGATCATTCTTTATCGTTACACTTACACTATATATATATATACAGTATATGTATTACAACATGTAGCATTGTCCAGTAGATCTACAAGCCCCTGAACATACACCTTAATTTAACCCCTGAAAACATTCTGCTGTACAATTACACTCAGCTGAAAAAGAAGTAGCTCAGTGTTTCATCAGTGCCTGCCGGTTGTATGTTTTCCTCTGTCTCTGTGCCACTTCAAAGCCCCCACAACCACTGTTGTGAGCGTTCATTTTTTTCTTCTGCACTTGCTAGCTCAGAGTTGTTGTTGTTGTTTTCATAAAATAATAAGCCAGACTGAGTACTAACACAGCATTCGTGCCGGAGGGGCACCAAAACAGCATAGTTATCCTGATGCACTTTTATGAATACCACCGTGTTTCATTTTTAACCCGCACACTCTCAAAGAAGAGGTTACACGAGTATCCAGGATGGGAAATGTATGATGTGCAATGACATGCATGCATGTCTTGCGCATCGGGTGTAAAGTAAATGAAGCTGTTAAGCTATTATTATTATTATTATTATTATTATTATTATTATTATTATTATTATTATTATTATTATTATTATTATTATTATTATTATCGCACGTATGCATGGTCTTTGATCACAAGCATATAACATGGCGTGGTCATTAGTCTCTACCCTCTCATTCACTGTCTGACCCCCTTTCTCAGCGTTTGCCTTCTGGTTCCTCATTCCCCTTCAAACAGCATATTTGAAAATCCTTTTTTCTCTCCCCTCAGTCCTCCTTTGCGTCCCCATGTTTTCATGTCGTCTCTCTCTGCTTTCACCAGATCACAGTCGCTCAGAGATGGACCTATCTGTTCCAGGATCTGAACACAGCAGTGAAGACGCCCCGAGTCTCAGGAGCCGATCGGTCCCCGGCCTCAACGACACAGTAAGCGGCATCGGCGCATCCCTTCCTCCCGCCTTCCACTGCATCCCCCACACTCTGACCACATGTTCCTGAAAAATCTGAGCAAGAACTTTGACAGCGCCAATTTCCAGTCTGTGCCCCCCCCCCCCCCCCCCCCCCCCCCCCCCCCGCCCCCCCCCCCCCCCCCCCCCCCCCTTTTCAATCCGTACGTCCACTTTACTTTCCCGTATGCCCATATCCAGCTCAGGATCTGGGGTTTTATCGTGAGGCTTCAGAGATGTGGGGCGGAATATTAATTTCAATTCAGAGCACACTTCAAAGAGCTCGACAAGCATCTAAGCGGCTGTAGGCTGAAAACAGGTGGAGGATGAGGCGATCACTACAGGGCTGCTTTGTCTACGCGTTTACCGAGTGTTCATTTGCATTCTAAGGCCTTCACACAAAAACCAACACAGGGTCGTACTCGGAGAGACATGATTTTGAAATGAAAGCTACTCCTTCATTCTCACCAACGAGTTCACTGTAGAGCCAACGACATCTTGATTTTGCGCGTGACAAACAAATTGCCACGCTCGGTTCTGACTTGTCTGATTGAATTTATGGAGGCTGGCCGCGTCCACCCACACGGAGCCGCTGTGTGGCAAAAACTGTGCAAATTAGGAAGCGGCGCTGGCCGGCTTCCCAGATGTTTATTCTTGTGCGTTTGTTCTTCCTTTTGATTAAATCTGACTGCTACCGTCTGCAGGAGTTTTCTGACGAGGACGCGGAGGAAGACATCGATGCCCTGATGTCGGCCCACATCAAGACTTCTCCCCGTCGACGTCTCAGCAACGCATTGTCAACGGTAACGCCCTTTTTTACAGCTAACTCAAACACAGAAATACAAAAAATGCTAGTATGGTCATAGTACAAACACCAACATGCACACTGTGTTTACACGCATAGTCTCGGCATCACCTGAGGCGTGAGTCAGGACTGTGTGCTGTCGTGTTGACTGTGCAAACACAGCGCGAGCTGTGGGGTCACGGGAACATTAGTGTCACGAATATCTGTATTGCCTAACATGACTTGTACTGTGGTTAGTGGTGAACGATTACCACTAAGTATATAGACTATTATGTGCACTTCTGATCAGCACCAAGCAGTGGACAGACACAGTTAGAGACGGGCTAGTTGGCCGTTTCGCAGATATATAGCCAGATACGTCCCTTGGGGGATGGTGAAGACCAAAAACTGAGCTAATATGGACCATGGCCTTGATTTTGGGCAAACCTGACTCCAAATAAATGCTATTATACTGTACTGTATATCCAGATGAATCCATATCTGCAAATGTAGTTTATAATCTGGTATTACATGGTGGATCTCTCAAAGCATGAGCAAGAAGAGCCAACACTTCATATACCACATGTATTACACATGTAATACTTAATACTACTTTACTTTCTCCTGTTTACACCTGGTTAAACATGGAAGACACAAGCAGGATGAACTAGAACGTTGCATTGCTGAAAATCCAGTTATTCAAATGGCCTAAATAATTGTCTTTTGTTATGACTCATATTACCATCAGTGGTCTGCATTTTGTCTCGCTCTTGTCTATGGATGAGAGTGTAATTTGAGAAGTGGATTGTTTAAACAGACAAGACAGAACCGCTTCCTGTGACATTTATAAGGTCATCTCATAATGGGTATCGCCAACATTGCTGCTGCATCAAAATAAGCAACAAATATGTATTTTTGAGTGTTTGGGAAATGATGGACAACAGGTCTCTGCTGTCATTTTACAAAAAGGCACGTTCCAAAAATACCTTGGACACAGGTGCTTCCATCTTGCATCCGCCCCACCCTCCCCATGGCCAACTCCTGATGGCCCACGTTCTGCAGGATGAGGTCTTTCAAAGTATTTCATTAAGCCTAGGTCCATAAGGAAGCTTGCAGGAATCCAAGGACTTTCTTGAGGGGCCAGCAACCTTTCCAGTCTACAAGGACTTGCCTCACTTTCTTTGAGAAAACCATGAAGATGGCAAAAATGATGCAGTTAAGCCTCCACTGTGTCTTTAACCAAAAGCAGCTTGGGCAGGGGAACTGTGGTGTTACCTGCTGAGAGCAGGAAAACTGTCAAAAAAAACGAGGAGACGTCAGACCAAGAGCAGGGTAGGACGGGCAGAGGTTGCAGGGGACATATGGGCGATGATAAGGTAGCATCATAGTCTTGTCCTTGTTCAATGCCTCTTTGAGTTCCAGATAGCAAGCAGGAACATTAGTCGAGACTGGGAACTCTATGGCGTGGTCAGCATGATTTTGAACAGTCCAAATGTTCATAGTGGTACTGTCGTTGGCCCATGTCCCCGGAGGAACTGACCGTCGACTTCCCGAATACAATAATAATAATAAGTTCTAATTATACTTTACACTTTACTTACACTTTTCATACACAGGATGTAGCTAAGTGCTTTGACAATTTTTACGAGATAAGAGATACAACTTCACTGAATACAATATATATAAAATATAATAGCACATAAGAAGAAAAAATAAATAAATAATATAAAATGATGAAATTATAAAGTTAGGTCCATACACTTCTGGACACCGACATAATCACCACAACGCCGTCTCTGCACACCACCACAGCCGACCCTAAACAAAACAGTCAACATTCGCCTCAAGTGCAGACCCCCAGCTCCAACCCGAGGGCATTCACACCCAAACCAGACGAACACAACCCCCTCTAGAGGCACCCCCCCTCCAAGGGACCTAAAGCAATCGGTCAAACCAACAGCCACAAACCAAATGGTCAACAAGACTGATTGAACTCGACCCCTCATCCCCGTACTTCACTGGTACGCCAGTCAACATGAGGGTTGTGTGTGCGGAGCCACAGACAGCCCAAAATTACAGGGTACCTGGTGGAGTGAAAAACATGGAAATCATGTACACTTAACGTACTCTGAATGAAGTCTTCTGGTTCCATAGGCCAGTTCATACTGTTACGACCACAGCACAAAGGAAGGCTGGAGTCAAATACACAGACATGAAAATATCGAAATCTTCGCTCATTGGTGTCCCCTTGAAAATTGCCATTTTATTGCAGGTCACAATTGTGACCGGTGGGAAAATGTTTTGCCTCAACACTATAATAAATTATCATACCTAATGCGGTCATCAATATTTGTATACAACCCAGCCTAGTTATTAACACATTTTGAACATTTTAAACAAAACAGCCATCAATGTTATTAACACTGTTGTCTTAGTGCAACTTGTAATTAAACTATAATGTAACTTAGATGTAACAATTCACTGCATCACTGTTTGATACAGTATGCCTTGATTGAGTTCAACTTCTCAAAAAAAAAAATGTTGTCACGGACTGCTCCTTCATACAACTTGTCCACAGCTTTTTCAGCTTCTTTTCACTCACATAATATTTGCCTTTCTACTGTCCGCGGTAAATCTTGAAGCACTCAATATGCAGTGGTGCTTTTCATTTCTCGCATGCATAAGTAACAATGACTACATCTTTGGAACCCATGCATTGGGTTGGTATGCCAGGGAGACGTTTTTTTTCTTCAAATCTGGCCTGATCTTGAACAGTAGCAGAGATCAAAAGACGTGGCGGTTCACGTGTGCACGGTTGAGAGACCTTGTTCCGTCTCATGGCAGAGCTTTCCCCCGATTTCATGTATGTTGCTAAGTTGTTGGGGAGATACATCATTGAGTAACATTTTTAGAGCCTTATAAGTGAAAACATTTTCTACAGTCACTATTTTGGCTATTGGGATTGACTCACTCTAATGTGGGAAACCTGTCTTGAGCACAAGACTATGGGAACTCAAACACAGCAAAAAGCATACTGGCGCAGGGCAGGGGAAGACAGGGACTTTTTGTACCTGAGCTAAGTGGGAACAGGTGGAGACAATCAAGGGCGGGGCAAACGCTAACGATGGCGGGAAAACACACAAAGGCAGGAAGTAAAGAGATCTGAAATGAGAGCAAGAGGGAAAGGAGGGGAAGACAAAAACAGGAAGCTAGTGACTTGACTAGACATGAGCGAAATTACACCAAACATGACCTCCACAAAGTTTTGTAGTTTGCAGTTTTGAGTGCTTCTTGACCTTATCTCGGCTCTCTGCCTGTTCTTCGCTTCCTGCAAATCCCTGTGGTCCAGCATCATGACGGATGTCTCAGTTTCTTCATTACTGCTCATTACTGGGGCAGAGGAGCAAGAATGCATGAGACCGTCCTGAAGTCTGTTGTGGGTCCTGGGAGACTGACGTTGCCACAAAGGTCATCTCATTTGCGTGACTGAAATTAACATTTTTAAAGAATAAATTATACCGAAATTTGACAGGGATGGTAAACATTATGGAGGAACAACCCGTGTGTTTGTGTCCAGTGCACCCATGTTGGTTTCACAGCTGATTCCAGAGGAGTAATCTCTCTGGTTTCATCTGATAATCACCATGGTAACTGTGTGTAATGTGGTTTCGGGCTTTGGTGGCGGAGAAGGCGGGGTAGCTGCTCCTCCTCGGGGCTCGGTGGGGGGTCTGTCCTCGGGGTCTGCCTTTATCACTATTACATTAAAGAGCTCAGATGTCTCTTTCCCCTCCTTTTCCTTCCTTCTTTCCTTCCTTGCTCCCCCTCTCCCTCTCTTCGGCTGCTAGTCTTCCACCCCTGGCTCAGAGAGAAGGTGGGGATACCTCAATATCCCCGACTCAGATGCTGAGACTGTAAGTCTCGTCTCCTCTTCCATGTTTGTGCATGCATCACAATTTGCCACTAGCATATAGATGAGTTATGGTGCAGCAGCAGACCCCACATGTTGCATGCAACCTTCTATATACACACATGCCCATACATACCACTATGTTCTGATGTAACTTGCATGTTCACGTCTTTGTTTGTGCCTATCCTTGCCCTTTGAATGTATTTTTAGCTACATCTCTTGCTGTGTGAGTCCTTCAGAGTAAACTGGTCATTCATCAAACTGGCTCCCTGCAGGTTATCAAACAGTTACACTTTTAGGTTGAGGAAGCACAGTGTGGCTTAATTCTGGCTTATTGAATTTTTCATTTTTTATTTTGCAACCTATGAAGCACAAGCACAGTTGGTGCAGAGGCACGCGTTAATACTGTCACTGCTTCCTCACATAGATACAGTGTATTCCAATTGCAATGCAAAACTCTGGATGTAGCTGTTTAAAGTAAGACGACTAGCTTTAGTTTCACTCCTCTGGGCGTGCGTTTAGTTTGTGTCATTTGCCAACTGATATCTTTCACGATTTCAATGGTCCAGTGTGATTAAATTATATTCAAGATTATTACTCTCTGGGCCCGAAAACACAGATACTACCTTAATTTCTGAACATAACACAAAAATCTGTGATTTGCACAAATATGACATGCACAATTGTGACTATTCTTCAAGAACCGTTGGATTTGGGTTCACGTGGCATTAAGAGGCTCATCTAGTGTTTCATTTTGCAACAAAGCAACATTTTTTTATATGTTTTCTTAGATTTCAGGGAAATAATGCAAGGCACTCAATTATAAAATTAGGAATATTTAAAATTATTTTCTTTCCTCAACCACATTTCCTCCCTTGATCCCTTCACCAATTTCTCCATTGTTGTTTTTCTACAGAGTAGTATAAACAGCATGATGAGTATGTACAGTGAGACTGGTGATTATGGAAATGCCCGGGTGAGCGGTGAGATTCATCTGAACATCAGCTACAGCTACAAGACCGGTGCCCTCAACATCCTGGTCAAAGAGTGTCACAATCTGGCAACAGGAGATGAAAGAAAGCAACGCACAGACGCGTAGGAGTGTGCACCAACACACACACAAAGACCTCACATTGATTACCATATTATGAGTGTTTGTTGAATTTATTTGAATAGCTCAGTGTAGGTGTTATATCAAAAGCATTCATTACGTTGTCACACATTTAATATCCTGAATGAGTCATTTATCTTACGAAAAGAGCCTTTAAATCTTGGCTGGCACAACTTTTTCAAAATTGTAATTTCTAGTATATTGCTTCTTTTCGATTCAATGTGTAATTTCCTGATGCTTCATTGGCCAGTTATGTGAATATGTTTTACAGTCTCTTGCTAGTGAGTCTTTTATATCTGTCATCATTAAAGTCAAGAATTTTCAAGTTAAAGCTTATAAAAGTTTTTTGAGGATATCTTAATAGAAACTGAAATGTAAATACTCTCCAGCTTATTCTCTTCTTCTGAACAAAAAGAGACTGACATTTGCAGGATTTGCTCCACACAACTGAGTGCCTATGTTGTTTTCATGGCAGTTATGTGAAGACTTACCTGTTGCCAGATATGTCACGGCAGAGCAAGAGGAAGACGAGCATTAAGGCCAACACCATCAACCCTGTTTTCAATGAGAACCTGAGGGTCAGTGGCTGAAAATCCACTTCCACAGTCCTTATTCCATTCTCTTTTCTCCGCCTGTGGGTGAATTGAAACTCTTTCCTCTGGTGCAGTACGTGACTAGCCACTCACAGCTGGAGACGAGAACCCTGCAGGTCTCTGTGTGGCACCACGACCGGTTCGGGCACAACAGCTTCCTCGGAGAAGTGGAGCTGACGTTTGACACCTGCGAGTTTGATTCCCAGATAGAGGACTGGTACGCACTGCAGCCAAGGGTAGGAAACAGGATCAGCATGCACACATGTTGTCTTCTTCTTCTTCTTCCTCTGTGCTATACAAACGCACACAAATACAAGTGTTTAAGAGCATGTGTGATTGGTGTTTGTGTAGGTGGAGAACTGTATAGATGCTACAATGCAGTACAAAGGAGAACTGACAGTCGTGTTGAAGTATATACCTGCAGAGAAGAACCTCACGCTGCCTCTGGACCAAGTGCAAGGTACATTCATAACTGTGATATCCAAGAAATAATAATAATAATAATAATAATAATAATAATAATAATAATAATAATAATAATAATAACTATTATTATTATTATTATTATTATTATTATTATTATTATTATTATTATTATTATTATTATTATTATTATTATAACAACCACTAGTGTATCAAGCTGTGTCAGGTTAAAGATAACAAGTGTTTTACAAATTAAAAACTACATTTTTACAGACAGATAGAATTAGAATTAACCATCAGTTATGTGAGTAGTTGTACAAATCATCGTACTCAAATCTAGGATATATATTGCATTAATATACGGTTATTCAAATTCAAATAATCAGACTTTTCAGGACAGAATGGAAAATCTCTCATTTACAAAAGCATTCAGACCTTAAACTCAGTACTCTGTGGAAGCCTCTTTGGCAGGATTACTGGGTAACACTCTTTGCTCACCTGGATTTAGGTGCATTTAAATTCGGTTATTTTTGGTGGATCATCTGCAGCACTGTCAGTCTTGATTAAAAAGCGTCTGTGAGCTGCCAGCTTCAGGTCTCTCCACAGATGTTCTGTGTTTGGGATTTGGCTAAGACACTTGATGACAGACAGAGACTTGTCTTATAGCCAATCCAGTGTCCAATTCTGACTCCTGTCACAAAAAATCCTGAAAATCAGGATCATTATCCGGATCCCCACCACATTTAACCTGCTCATCGGTATGAAAACACTACATATGCTTAATGTTTTTTAAATAATGACCTGCATTATTCCTTCAGAAATTCAAAGCAATATTGAAGAAAAGCCCTATCTCGCCGAGCCACCAAATGATGATCTGATTACAATAAGAAAACTGAGCCAGAGAGAGCACCGGGCTCCAGGCCATGGCAATATCAGCACCAGACACACAAAAGCACTCACTCAACCATAATGAGTCAGGAGTGTTCCTGTGGCCGACCATGTGTTTGCAGAGCACATACTACAAACACGTTTTGTTTCTCAAGTGTTGCATAAATAAACTCATGGTTGCTTTTTATTCTGCCCCCCCCCCATCCTTCCCTCCTCAGTGAAGAAAAGTTTCCTGAAAGGCAAGAAGGCAAGCAGCTTCACTCTCCCCCAAGGAGGCATGGTGGAGCTGCTGGTCAAAGGAGCTAAAAATCTAACGGCTGTCAAGTCCGGGGGCACCTCGGATCCTTTCGTAAAAGGGTGAGCTGCTCCCCGCTGCTCCCACACATCACCTGTGATTTACAGATACCCGGCCTGCACACTGTAGTGAAGTTGTTTTGTGTTTGTTTTGCTCCCAGGTACCTGCTTCCTGACAGCAACAAGACAACCAAGCACAAGACGTCGGTGGAGCGCCGCACGGTGAACCCGCAGTGGAACCACACCTTCACCTATTGCGGCCTGCAGGATGGAGACCTCAACAACGTCTGCCTGGAGCTCACGGTGTGGGACAAGGAGGCTCTGGCCAGCAACGTCTTCCTGGGAGGCGTCAGGCTGGGAGCAGGCACAGGTGGGTGTGCGTGGTGGTCTAAAATAAGCGGTAGCACTAGCGACAGGTTAGCTAAGCTTAGCGTACTGGCTTTTGTGGATTTTAGAAAAACGTTGGTGATTTTTCTTCTTACCTGTAGATGTTTCTTAGCGTTAAATGAAGAGCAAAAGCATTTTTCTTACCAGCTGCGGCCATAATGACAACAAATAACCAATTTGAGGAGTGTTTGAACGTACCTAGCTTATGTTTTCTATCAAGGTGTTTGGTTGCGGTATTGTGTCGTTAAGTGTTGTGTCGCAAGTGTGAATATGTGTGTGTCTCTTGTGTCTGCGTCATAGTAGTATATCCGGTTTCTTTTTAGAGCGTAATCCTGCGAAGTAATCACCGTTTTTACCAATTCACCTCTAGTCTGATTATGCCTTTTTTCTGGTACTGTACCAGAATACAGTCAATTTTCTTTTTTGCCATGCGTTACATATAATCTGTTTTCTCATCAAACCTGCCCTCAGACATAGGGAATAGATAACGGATGTTTTTTTCTATTTTGTGCAAAATTTCTAGACACATTTAAAAACGGAATTAATTTAGGAAGTTATAGAAAAATCCTGAATAATATGTTCATCTTGTTTGTTTGGGAGCCATAAAAGGTTGACATCCTCTGGCTAATGAGATTGGCAAAGTGAAAAAGTGAAAAAAGTTTGTGTAAGAGCTCTGTGATTTGGGACAAATGGAAAGTCGGGGTAAAATTTCTCCTTAAGTAAACATTATCATTCAAGAATGTCTGTTCTGCAACAAGAGGCTCAAAGGGGCATAGTATGGCATTCTTCAAGTTTAAAGTGTTATTACTTGAAATTTTTTTCGAGCAGCTGGAGAAAATAAAATATTCTTAATGCCGAGACCCTCTAATCATGTTCATGTCTGGTCAGTAAATATGAAGCAGGAGCCAATAATACCTCATTAGCATTGCTTAGCATGAAGACTGGACACAGGGGTAATGAATAGCCTTTCCCAAGTTAACACGATCATTTTAATTAGGGCTGTTTATTTCTGGACTTGAAAACATAGCTTATTTTATTTCCTAATTAATAAATAATAAAAAGTGGACTGGAGCAGAGGGAGTGTTTTATAACCCTGGGGCTCTCTATAGTAGTTCCAACAAAGTTAAACAAATGCTTGTTTGTCCCCTGAAGGCAAAAGCTACGGGAATGAGGTAGACTGGATGGACTCATACGGGGAGGAACAGCAGCTGTGGCAACGCATGATGGAGAATCCAGAAGTCCCTCAGGAGTGCACTTTGATGCTGCGATCCAGCATGCGCAAGTGTAACACATGAGCCGGACCAAAGCACAAACAAAGACGACAAAACAGAGTAGCGGAAGGAGAGGTGGAGTGAGGAGAGAGCTGGAGGTGTGGAGACACAACACCCTTGTCCCTACTTTTTCTTCCACCAGTCCAGAAAAGCCAGCCATGCCTTACACTCTCATCTACCCCATCTAAGCCCCATCTTGACCGGACCCGCGTATGTAAACTACTATAACGGATAAGCACACGTTGCGACTCCTGAGGGGTCTACCCTTATCTCCTCGGATTCACACACTAGAGTAGTCCCCGCATGTCGTAACGGCTGGCGGAGGCCATTTGTAAAGTAGCTGACAAGGCACAGGTCAATAACGTAGAGACGTAGTAGACGTTCCCTTGTTTAGTAACTTAGCTGCATCCTGAAGCACACGATGATATAGAGATACAGGGGTGGAAAGTGACTAGTTTTAGTCCTGCTGTGGTAACCTACTTGACTCAGTAATGACTGAAGCAGCTCACCTGTGAAGTAGGAACCAGCACATGTTGAGCAGATTGGTCTTTTGTTCAGTCACTCCACCACCTTGGTGGGATTAAGATGAAATGAATGGAAAGGAAATGAAAATTCATGAATCACTTAAGGTGATTCACAGGTGTTTCTGTAAAACCAGAGTGCACCAAAGGTTTTTACATTTTTATTTGAATACTGTGGCTTGATGAATGACATTCATGTCGGCTGCAAAAGCTTTTTACACCTGGAGATAAATATCAGAATACTGAACGCTATAACTGCTCTGCATCAGCGTGCCAGCACAGACATTGTAAAAATGAAATATGTACTCAGTCTGTCTTAGTTACTTTCCACCCCTGGTTGTCAGAAAACAAAAACAACCTGTTGCACAAAGCCTGGACAGTTTCCATAATTTAGAGTAGATTCAATGTAAATTTACATAACACTGTATCAGTGTAATAATAGAAACCACATGGTACTGTATTTGAGAAAAACAGAGGTGGAAGAACAAAAGAAGGTTACATAAAGCACTGATAATGACAACACTTTACTCTCAGAAGATGAAGTGCGTTCCCAGGAGCCCTGAGGCAAGCACTGTGTTGTAGAGTGAATCAGCACTGAGCCAAACTGCATTTATCTTATGGGGAGCCAAACAATGAGTCAGTGACACTCACCTTTTCCCTGTCACCCAGGGCCCCCACGACCCACCATCCGGTGGTAAATCAAGCAGTTCACAAAAAATGTAATGAAAATAAACCCGTACAACCATTTTTCACTTTGGAATGCCATTTCGGTACACTCGCCCCTTGGCAGGCCCCACAGCTCTGAACTCCCAGGGCGAAACAGATACAAACGAGCGTAGTAATAATTCATGGTGTTCTCTGTTAAACATATTTTAGATGAGAGGTTCATGCAATACCTGATTACTGGAGAAACTCTTGATGTAAAGCATGATGTGTCTCTGTTGGTCTCTTCCAAGCATCCGATTCACTCTATCAAAGCCTTTTTTTTTTGTCCCGAATATGTTCCTGGAATATTTTGAAATAAACACATCTTTCCATAGAATATCTGTTTTAGTCATTTTCATTTATTTGCGAGTGTTTCTATTATAAAATATTTTCTTCTTCTGGAAGTGTGCCGCTCTGACTATTTTGGTCCTTTTTGACTAAAGTATTGTACTATACGGTAAAAAATCCTTCTCAATAATGTCAGTCCTTAATGAAAGGACTCCAAATTATAGTGACGCCAGAAAAATACATAAAATTGGAAAGGCTAAAAAACAGTAAGTATTTGTATTTTTGCCCAAAACATGACCAAAACATGACAAGGTAGCTGCTAGTTAATTTTCTATCAATCCGCTTATTGTTTAATAATAACATTTGGCACAAATGATTGTACCTAGAGGTTCCACTGACAGACTGAAAAGCACATCCTCAGCGCAAGACATATTTAATCAGTGTCTTCTGAATTGATATACAATGACATACAGATGCACTGTACGTAACACACACACAGTTTTCCAGAGAGTGTCGGAGTACATCACTATGAAAGAAATGAGACATAAATAGAAGACAGGCAAAAGGTTTTTCTAGTTCATACAGTAAAAATACTTTTTTGTACAAAACAGTAAAATGTATTTCTGATTTGAAAATATTTATAATAAAAAAATACTTAAAGATGTGACTGAGTAATCAATATGAAGTCAGCTCCCTGACGGACATCCAAACTTATGTTGGTGCACGAGAACACACACACACACGGGCGCGCACGAACACGCACACACACACACAAACCAACACCCACACACACACAAACCTTCAGGATACAGGATTGGATGATTTTAAGTCGGAGTGTGTGACTTGTGGGTAGAAACAGAAGATCAGATCTGCTGTGACTGACGAGGAAAAGAGTCGGAGATGGCCGACAGGTCGCAAAAGTGTTCTATGATTGACAGGTCTGACCTGCCTCCTGCTGTAGCGGCATCTCGTCCTTGCGGAGGGGGAAAGTGTCGATGGTGGTGAATAATTCAGCCGCGGTGATTGGGAACGGGTAGCGTTGCTTGTCTGTGCCCTGCTTGTCGACCAGCACCATCTGGAAAGACCTTTGTGAGATCCGGAGTAGTAACCTAGGAGACACACATCAGCTCAGTAAGCAGTTGTGGATAGTGCGTGTGTGTGTGTGTGTGTATGCGTGTGCGCGTGCGCGTGCGCACCTGAGCTGTAGGGCCAGCCCTGGGGGAAGCAGCCTGTGTCGAATTCGTCCAATCTGTGCTGGGTAAGTCCCAACCAGCTCAATTACTGTCACATGCCTCAGGTCCAGTCCACACTGAGCGTGCTGTGGAAACACAAGAAGACAGACTGATCCATACGCTGCTCCACACAAGTTGCACTGAGGCTGTATTTTCATTATTGATTAAAATCCCCTTTTACTGAACTTGTGTTTCGCTTATTGTTATTTCACTTACGTATGCTTGACCTACACTGTGTAGACTGTGTGTGTTTATACCGACAAGCACAATGTGTGTTTTTTTTTATTTTGATGTTCGGCAATACACCCAGCACAGATATATATATTTGTTCTTTTATTTATAAGCTGTGTGTTTATTAATGAATTTGCTTACTATAGCCGCAAAAAATTAAGCAGAGGTACATGTAAAAATTGATAGATGACAATATAGTGAAACATATAAACTTTAAATTGTATATGTTATTCATAAATAGCGCATCTTCATGGTAAGGTTGTGCTGACTTTCTGTAAACTTTTACTTATATGTGCATATATCTCACACTAATTATATTTCTTTTTTATATAAAATGATGTAAAATATATAATACAAATATATATATAATACAAATATATAATATAGTAACATTCTCAAGAGTCCAAAACTGCTGGTTTTGTCCAAAATACCCAGTTACTTGATCAAATTGATATGGAATCCGTATTATTGACGAGTGGAAACAAAGTCATACGCATTTTGATAATCAAAATATCTGCTCTAGAAATAGCACAAACGTTTTCATATTGGTTGCCCTTTCAGCTGATTAAACAGTCATTTTAAAAGTTCAGGCAAATACCAACATCTTCGCAGTGATGGTTTGTGACAATCAAGGAAAACATCCATCTGCAGCACAGTCCCTGCCTTATCAAAAATCAGCTTCAGTATAATTTATTCATCAGCTCGACAGTCTTTCTCCATCAGCGCGCCCTTCCTAGCATTTTTCTGCCTGACATTTGTGCAGCTGAGTGAGAAAGAGAACCGGAGCACTGTGGTCCTCCTTGTGTGCAGCGTAAGAGGGGACAGAAATAACTTCACAATCTCGTTTTAACTCCTGCCCTGCCTCTCATGTCAATCACCGTGGTACAGCTCACGTTCTGCCTGTGTCGTGTCTCACCTGTAAGTTGGTCATCTGGAAACGGTAATTATGATTGGCAGCAGTTGGGGCCGAGATGATGAGAAGCCGCCGTTTCTCATAGAACTGCTCCAGGAGTGCGGCAGCTGTCCGCACACCCACGTTAATATTCATGGCTGTGATGACAACGAATGAACAATGAAGTGATGATATAATTACGACACACAGACAGTTTATGACGGCATAACATTACACCAAGATGCTGCATAATTTAATATCTTTGCTATTTCGGTTTATGTCAAATAGGTACGAAAATATAGAAAGGCAAGAGCTGCAACAGTTTCTGCCATCCACACTTTCTCCGTAGGACAGTTCAGTATTGATTTTTCTAAACGATGGACAGCATCGGGGGGGGGGGGGGGGGGGGGGCTTTCGGGGGGGGGGGGGGGGGGGCATTTTCTCCTCCATTGAGCTTCTCACAGGGAACCGGGTTGGCAAAGGTAGGTATATATAAACAAAGGTTATATGAATTTGTTCTGTTTATTGTACTGTGGCACAAGACAGTGCATGCGGAGTTTTAAAGGCCCAAAGACTCCCAACAAACTATTATAGTCAGAGGTTCCCCATCATGTTCTGTGGCTGCAAACAAGTCTCTATATAATCATCTGACAAACTGTTTTATTCGTTAAATGTATGCAAATTAACCATAAAGGTGTGCTCTGTCACGGGATTGTTAGACAACCAAACTTATTTAATATTGACCCTGTTGCAGCGAACAACAGTTTGTTTGTTTTTTACAAGAAAATGTTCAAGCTTATTTTAATAATAAAGGGTTGTTTGTGTGTCTGTTGGTGGGTATGTGCGCGTTCATCGGCATGCAGCACGCACCTGCACATGTTGTGTCCGCGCCGGACCAGGTGAGTCCATACTGGCACACCCGGGCAGCGCTGCCCTGCAGCTCATAGCCGCCGGTGCAGGTGAACTGACAGGTGGCACCGTAGTTGTCTGCATCGCTGTCACACTTCATGTAGCCATTGTCTGGGCGAAACAGCGGGCTGCAGCGGCGCACTACGTAGAGACAAGCACACGGCAATAACAAATAAACAGAGAAATAAACTGAATTGTTTCACAATCGGCTAACATGACTGACCTCAGCGGTCGTCCCCTTCGAATACATCACTTCATAAAATGCTCCAGTACGATGGAGGATAGCAATTCCACTCTCAGACTTAATATGGGGATATTTACAATTCACGCGCTTCACTCTTGAACAATTTCGGTCACAGTTTTTACTTTGAAATCAAAACTTCGGAACTAACAAGCTAGGCCTATGAAACACGCACCATTCGTGTGTTGTCTTTTTGGAGCACAACTATCACGTTAGCTTCTTCACGGTTCCAGGGAATAACTCCTGAACTGCTTGCGAAAACTTTCTATAGATATCACTGAAGCTGACATTTTTATTCAATGGCTCCATAATTGCCAGATGCCTCTTAGTATATTTTTCCCGCATTGTTGGCTGTTTTATGGGCTGAGCATTACGCTTTAGCTGATTCTGCCAGTTTTTTGTCAGTGTTATTGTTCTGGTATTTTTTGATTGCTCCTCTGAAATTAATGTGTTACAATCTGCCCAGGATTACCATTTCTCACTCTTTGCGCTCAGTAAGGCCTGGATCAGATTCTCCTGGTTTCTTTAGTGTCATCAGCCAGTGCAAACCGCTTTGTGATAAACCTTGTGACCTTTTAATAGTGTGTCAGCATGATTTCTGACATCCCAACTATTGCACCTTGGTTGTAATTACGGAAAAAAAACATTTCTGTCCATATAAGAAAAATGTCCATTTAAACATTATTCTAATCCTGAACACAATTATCTTACTACCTACTGTGACTAGACTGAAAAAAGGTTTTATTTGCAATTTACCTTTTGAATAAGAAGTGTAGCAATTGGACAACATTTTTAGGTGACTTCTTGCAGCTCACCACTTATGATAAAGTGCTACTAAAACCCTGCTCCATCTGATTATTCAGCTTTCAGAGGCTCACCTCGCACTCTGACGGTAAAGCGGCAGGATCCTTTGTTCCCGGCGCGGTCCAACACGGTGTAGGACATCTTATGGAGCCCCTCTGGGAAGTCGGATTTTGAAGCTTTTCCTTTCAGGGTAACGCTGCAGAAGACAGGCTCAGTTTGAATCTCTCACTGGGATCTTTTCGTTCAGGGTGGAATATCAGAAAGCATCGAGCGCATCGAAAGGGGAAATCTGAAAGAGGGGTGCTGGGGACGAGACTCACTCTGTGAGGATGCCATCGGCAGTGTCGACACCCTCCGGCGTGTCCCATGTCACCCTCGCTGTCAGTTTTCCCGGCTCTGCCCACTTGTCCTTCACGTTTGGACACTTAATTTTGGGAGGATCCATATCTGCAGGAAGAGAAAGAGTAAATGAATAAAAAGATCTCTAAATCCAACACTTCCACATGCAACTCTATATACTGCTCATCTGGTCACTACCTTGACCACCCATGGACAGTAAGACATTTCTTAAAAATCAGACTGTATAAAGATAGGTGACAGGACATCTGCACAAAACATCTTGATTGCTCCCTGGTGGCTGACTGCAGTACATAGATCAAACATAAAGTAGCAAAAAAAAATCCTAAAAATGTTGTCCCTCATTTTAGGTAGTTATCACATATATGATATTTGTTCCATAGTTATCTATTCTGATAAGTTGCAATAGCAACAGGAGAAGTGGAGATGTGTCGTCCATCTTTATATACAGAATATAGTCCTTATAAGGATTAGAAGACTCCAGGAGGATTTAATGGCCTCTTGCGCATTGGACCTTTAGCAAGTATTTAGTAAGCAACAGCGTAGCCCCACAGGAAGAGAGACATGACCTGTGTAGTGTGTCAAAACACATCTACTGACCAAACGCTTTCACAGCACATTAGTTCAGGAAAACAAGAGTATCCTGATTGCGGTGGCTGCCTGCTCAGCTCACCTCAGCGCTGAACAGCAACAACAGCGTGTGTTACAATCCAGCAAAAACACTGAATTATCAAGGCAGAGATGCAGAGCGACAGATTGGGGATTGGTTGTGACGGGGGTTTCGCATATTACAGAGCTGTGACCTCAGAGGTGCATCATTGCTATACAAAACAAGTCATTTCAATGAGTCCTCGCAGACAGACACCGCTGGTGAAGGGCCGGTGGCCGTGCTGCGGTGGGATCTGACGCGGTGGGATCTGACGTAGTGTGTGTGTGCGTGTGCGTGCGTGTGCGTGTGTGTGCGTGTGCGTGTGTGTGCTGCGATTGCCAGCTGTTACCAAGGCTGCAAGGCTCATCCGTTTATATGATCACCTAAGTGCGGGCTGCCTCATCACTCGCATTTGTGTCATTTTCAGGTTTAGACTGAGGCTGCGAAAAACATTGCACATCATGTTATGGTGGCAAGAGACACAGCATAGGTCTGTGTGTTTATGTATAGGTATTTTCTATAAACACATAATGTATCATATCTACGGGCTTGTTATTTTCCAAAAATCAACAAAGACATTCATGGATTATGTGGATTATTTGTTTATTGCTGTATAAATGTGCATAGTCGTGTGTATCTGATATTGTGCATTAGGAAAGTAATGAAACCTGTCTTCTTCCAAAGTAAGTTTTTGTTTGGCCTGGTATCAGAGAACACCTTTTGCCCAAAATAATAACACAAAGCCTTACCCACACAGGTGGAAACATCAGCACTCCACACCTTGCTGTGCTGGCATGTTGATGTCTTCGGGCCCTTCAGACTGAATCCAGGGGAACAGAAAAACTCACAGCGAGAGTTGAAGTAGGAGCCGTCTGAACATTTGTAGCCACCGTTGACGGGCATGTTCAGCTTGGGACAGCGAATCTCTGTCAGAAAGGAGCGTAGCAGTTTCAACGAAATTTCATGAAAAAGTCTTTGCATCCAGAATAAAAATATATATAAATATATATGCTATACACTATAGCTGATCACATACAACAATCAGACAAGTTTGCATTCTTTCACAAAATCGTCAAGTCCAAACATCCAAGCACATGGTTATACTTTTCACCAGAGCGAGCTCCATCAATGCGAGATTTCTTTCGGAAATAGTGAAAGGAGTTATTTTGACCAGATGCTATTTATATGGCATGCATGTGAACTTTCACCTCATCTTTGGCTGATGACCCCACCTTTATTAAAGGTTAACCTGGATTTATTTTAGAGAGCAGTAATAACCCATACTCAGAATACACTGTGATGCGCAGAAGTTATGGTGCCCTGTAGAGGCTGAAAAGTGCCCCAAGTTAGATTCTGACAAAAAAGATTAATCTGGGGATCTGAGTGAGTGGATGGTAGTTCTCACCTCGACAGGCGTAGTTGGAGGACCAGTGCTTGCTGGCCATGCACACCACCTCTGGGCTCTGGACCTCATAACCCTGCTTGCAACGGATTTTACAGCGCGTGCCCATCACATTCCTGTAGTGCTCTCCGCGGGGTGTGCGGCAGCTCACGTCACCATGTTTCACCTTAATGGGTGCGCACCAGGGGGTCCCTAAAATCGGAAGAAAGACAACTACATCAAGAAAATTGAAATTAAGGCAATTACATGTTGTTTTTATGTGTATCCTTAAACTAAACAACACACTACGCATGAGGAGGCTGTTCAGTTGAGAAATTGCTTACCTGAGGACTTTAAAAGAGATTTTCTTGTACTCTAAGTGTGAAAATATGTAAAAACCCACCCATCTCAGCTCAGACAGATACAGTGGATTTCTCATTACCTTATCTGTGACTTCTCTTAATCCAACAGTGTCTTGTGAGGCAAGGAAGATAGTGTCACTTGAAGGAAAGACAAATTACGCCGTGTAGAGAGCAATTGCATTTCAAATAGGTGTATGGGTTCAGGTTAGCGTGTGTGTTTGAGAGAGAGGGAGGGAAAAAAATCCCCAGACACATAAAAGTCTGTTTTTAAAGCCGAGCAATACATATTGATGCTAGTCACATTACTGCTTTTAACTCTCAGCTCGGGTATTTGTGCCGTCTCCACATCCCTTTTTCACAGCTCAAAGAATGTATCTCCCCAAAATGCGAATGTAGATAAGAACAACCACAGACATGTCCGTTAAAGTTTAGCACAATAGAGTTCTATCGAAACAGAGCAGAATATGTCTTTAATAAAAAGGTATGAACATGTGTATGTGAGTCTTCCCAGTTATCCAGGTCTTAGTATCTTCAGGAGTGTTCCAAGTAGAGAATTGGACACGTTTAATTGAAGCACTCATTCTTGAAAAAAACCTAAAGGGAATTATTGTTGAGTCAGAGGTTAATTAATGTCATAGACTTTATATGAACATGACCAATGTGTCTCCAGACACGAAGCCAAAATATCCTACATATGAGTGCTGCCATCACATGCTGGTGACATCATTTGGATCTAAAGTCTTTGCAGGAGTTGACCCTGGGCTCAATTTAGTACGAAATCCACCTTTAAGTGCACATTAATTCTCCTTTTTGTTCAATACATGCAAACATGAATACAAATGGAAAAGGGCCATTTAATGGTACTTAATGCTGTAGACTTTTCTGGTCCACATAAATAAACAGTCAAGCACATAGAGCAAAGATGTCACACTATCAAAATTTCCCCCACTGTGGGACAAGAAAGGATTATCTTATCTATAGCTTCAAGTTAACTATATTTGACTTCAACTTCCCCCTGGTAGACACAACTTCTACCCCTACAATGCCTATGTAAGAATTCCTCTTTTGATGACAAGTTTGAGGGGCCAAAAAAAACACAAAAAAAACAGTTTCTTTTCTTCTGGCTCCGAACACTCAGCCCTGTGGAGCAACACATACTGTGTGCACACACTTGGGGAGCCTGCACACCAGATTGGGGCTAATTTCTAGTTGGAATAAAAATGAGAATCCATGACACAGCAAACCTCCCTTGCTGCCCTCACTCTCTGCATATGTATGCATTGGCAAAATCTCCAGAGCCACCGAGTGAGAGAGAAAATAACACTACATTCGAGCTTCTACACAAGAGGAGAGCTTGGTTTGGCCTAGATGATAATGTTCCGTGTCTAAGTGACTCTGAATTTGAAGCTGGGAGCTACTTTGACGTAACTATGTCTGTTTACAAAACTAGCTGGCGTTAAATTATGGCTCTTTAAAGACACAGTGCAGTAAAAAAAAAAGTTTTTCTAACCTTAATCCTATGTCCATGAATATATATAAAAACCGCCCACTTTTTCTTCCTGTAAAACACTGAATTATTTACAAGATAGGGACCGGAACAAGAGGCAACAACAGATGGACCTGTATTGATTTGGGGGGGCTACTATTGTGTGTATCGGTCAATCTATATTTTAAAATAAATAAAGCAATGCTCCCTAAAATGTAATCAAGAAACCCCATGATGACAGAAATATAATATAAAGGATTGATATTTTACACATCATTTACCAAAACAGAAAATTACTAGAAATTGGGAGGCACCTCCTGAAGAGATTTCACTCAACCTTTATATTATGCTAAAAGAAATAAAGGACATAAGACAGCCAATTGTGTATATATTATTATATATTATAATAACGGAAAACAAATAAATGTATACACATTTTTCCACGCCTTGTAGAATCTTTGAACAAAATATGAACATTGTTTTTTTCTAACTACACCTGTAAGGGTACTCAGAGGCAACCTTTGAGCAATCCACTTAAATGTGGAAAATGTTATTTAAATACCCCCAAATCACTGAAACATTTGATATCACAGTAGATGAAGATGCTCTGCCATTTCTCGATGATCTAAAGGTAACAGAGGAACTTGGCTAGCGATCAAAGGGTGGTTGGTCATAGTTTACATTTCCTACAAGGAACACTACGTGTATGTACGCATGTAGGTCACCTTTATATCGACGAGAGTACCAGTCCTCGTCGTCTCCGTGGGCGTACTGTCCTGACCCTGGAGATGGGAGAAAAGAAAGAAAAAGCAACTAATAGCACGAAAAGAGCTGCATCCAAGATGTTAGGCAATGTTTGAAAGCATTGTCCTGGGCTGACCTGTGGGCCCCTATTTCCAGCAAAACAGCACCAGAAGCATGCTTAAAAACCATTGCTTAACTTTTCATTTGAACCAGACTCCTTGGGGGGGGGGATCTGGATGGTTTGAATATGACACATGCAGAATGAATAAACCTAATGTTCTTGATAATTTGCAAAAAGATTTAACCATTCAAAGTCATGATTCACCCAGGGGCCCCCTGTTGTGTTTGGTAGAAATGAAAAAGGACTACTTTCATTATTTGGAAACTTGGGTTCCAAAACAGATCCAATAGATCATACTTACCATCGAGTGAAATCCATTTTCCAGCCAACTTTGACTGCGTTTGTGAGTCAGAGTGATTCACATGATAAAACTGCAGCTTTGGGAGGAGAATTTAAATGTGTCTAAGCGGTGGCTGCAGAGCCGGTGGAGGACACGGATGAGTGGCACTGGGGAAAAAGGCAAATGTGTGCAGAATTGTGATGAGCACGGAGGGTTATTTTGAGAAAGAGGAAGAAGGGACGGAGGAGCAGGTCAGGACGCAATAAAAACAACGTGGAAAGAGGGGAGGAAGGGGTTAACTTAGGGGGGAGGGATGTTCAGCCATGGCCCCAAGATGTTATGAACCTCAGTGTGAATGTGTCTACTGTTCAGGTTCCTCAAGGGAGGAGTGTTCAACTTCTTCCAACTTCAGATATCAGCTGCATGTCGATCAATGAACCCGATACTGTGGGCACAGCTTCCATCCTGCTCTCCATTTCTCATCATGGCTTTTCTGTCAGTTTAATAAAAGCTGTCTGGGCAAAAAACGCTGCAAGTCATTGAACACACACACACACACACACACACACACACACACACAGCAAGCTTTTGAGGTTTTAGCAGTCAGAACACACAGCATGGATTGTACAGTTCAAACCCACATACTGAGTGAGTCAGATTTCGTGGTCTAATGGGAAAGCTTCCCTGCCTGCTTCTTAATGTAGGGGAAGAAGGGAGGCAAAAAAAAGGTACGGAAGACTAATTAAAGGGAAAAGGGGGATGTGTTTGTGGGCGCCAGGATATAACATTTTACATTGTTTCCTTGATCCGTCCTAAACGCAGTCTTCATCTGCAGATTTAAACCTAAACGTGCTGCACAGGTCTAAATGGACCTGCAGACTTCCCGTTCAATTCTCCAATTTCAAACGAATTCTTAGTGAGAGAGATGTCAAAATGGAAACGGAGCAAAACAGCTTTTAATCACAGCAGCTGATAGTCCAATTAGCTTTTCTATGCTGGCCTGTAATACAAACTGTCATTACGTGCTTGCTCACTCCCTGTAAACACTGAAGTCACTTGGACTAGGGCTAGATTCACTCATTAAATTAATCTTTTTATTTTGTTCATAACTATTGTATAACGCGAGGGCTCTGCTCTGACTTGATTTTTTCACGAACAATGGTGCACTTATAGTAAAGGCTCAGTTCAGCTTCACCTGAGACAAAGTGGAATAACATTTGTAGACAGTAGACGTAATGGGGAATGATTAATGTAGCAAGTGTTCAGCACGTAGACTCAGAAAAAGCATGTTGTGTCTTTTTCAAGCTGCACCAATCCATGCTGTGTTTAATGTATCAAAGGGTCAAATGCCTAACCTGAAAGGGCTGGTGTAAAGTGACAAAACCACACAATTAGTATTTGAGCATACTTCGGTTTAGTGTTTGTTTTCTTCTTTGCATGGTTCAACTTTGAAAAGACAAAAAAAAGAAAGAGCGGCTCAAGAAACAATTAGATGTCAAGTATTCATTTACTTTTGTCCACCAAGTGTGAAAAGGGCGACAAGAAATATGACACAAAGCTCTTTAAATATTGGTCAAATCAGTTCCAATTTCACATCTGATGGCTTGAACAAGTTAATATGAATTCACAGTATCAATCCAGACTACATGTCTTACATAATGTAATGTAAGCAGCCTTCTCCAACGTGTTTGGCCATCATGCGTACAGTCCCACCAAGAAAGTTGGGAAAATACCTGGAGGCTTTATCCCCCTTGCTGATTAAGAAAACACCATGGCGTAACCACAAATGTGTTATAATTGGTATTGTTTTGCTGCAGCTTTTTTCTGAACACATTGGCGAAATCAATTGTATTGGGTGGTAAAAATGTTCATGTTGTGTTTACAGCTTGTCCTGCTCCCAGATTATGTCGTAGGAAGTGTTTTGTAAGTATTTATAATTATTAAGATAGTGTTATATTCTTTTTTTTATTATTATTATCTGAGACAGATAAATGCAGAGTGTCTGTTCAGCAAGGATTGCGCTCTCTGGCTTCCCCCAAGTTACTCCCTGTGTGTGGAGGAACTTTCGATAGGAAAAAAGAAAAAAAAAACACAATGGATAATATGGTCACTCTTTTATAAATACTTGCTGTCAACTAATTGGTCAAGACGAATGTAAATCATAAATATTACCCACCAGCCTATAGTCATGCACACACAATGCATTATAGAAGTTGACCCCTGTAAAATAAACTCCTCATAAACACGCAGCGTCCTGACTGTCGGCTCTGCACATGTAGCTTTTAGGCCGTCAGTGTAAATCTGCACGGCAGCTTGTGTTCATGTTTGAGCCTGTATGATCATACAGCAGTGGTGAGCCACTTTCATACCAGCCACAGGCACATAGCCACAACACACACAGAATGCTCCTCTCTCCATCTAATCTGCAGGCTTGAGGTCATTGCTCTGCAGTCCGCTCTCTCTCTGGCTCCATCCCTCCCCACACAGCCTGTATTTTTCTTCTTTGGTTGGATGATGCACACATACCTTAATTTCATTACGGATTCAGCTGACTTTTTCATTTTTTTTTCACAAAATGTTATTTCATCCCCCACATTTTTTCCCAAAAGGCCAATTTGGCAAACCCAAACAAGATAATATAAGAAAAAGAAACAAAAATAAACAGCAAGGGCTCACATTGTTGAGAGATGGTTGTGGATGGTTGTGGAGAAAGTGAAGAACGTGGGAAAAAAATGGCTTAAGATTCAATTAAATAAATAGTTGCCAATTTCACTGTTCAGCAATTGAGTCATGCTCCGATTGTTATAGCTCTACTTCAGTGTGTGTGTGTGTGTGTGTGTGTCACACAGCTGTGTCAGAAACTCAATCAGTAGGGAACTAGCCCCAGCTGTCAATTATCCCTGGAGCCGTTTTATTTATAGGTTAAGGTTAGAAAATGAAGAAGAAAAAAAGAAATGGAACGACCAGCAGGGACAAATCATACAGGAGACTGCACTGTACGGCACACACACAGACCGAGCTCTGTGCAGCAGAGAAAAACGTCCCCCAGATGCACACTGCACTCCCCCCGCTGTCCACCCCCTCCGCGTAAACACAACCGCGGATCACCGCACAAAAAAAACACACGCACACACACACACCAGCAGCGAGCACGGGCACAACGACAAACAGTGACACACGTAAAACAAAACAACAACAGTCCTCCCGCCACACAAACCGTTGTCATTCAAACCCGTGGTTTCACTCGTTCAGCAGCAGTTCAGAGTGTGAAAGTTGCAGCTGTATTCGATCGAACCGAACCAATCAATCAATCCCTCAATCGATAACGTCCCCTTCGGTTTCGGTCGCGCGCGCATACCTTCGTAGCCGGAGCAGAGACAGAGCTGGACCAACAGGAGCACCAGCGGCCACATGTCCATGTCGAGGAGGCTTCAACATGTGAAAGGGGGGGGAAACTTTCAGGAAAACTTCCAGCGCATTCCTGCTTTTCCAAAGGCCCGCCTCTCCGCGCAGGAACAAGGGAGGATTCTCCTGATCTCACTGTGCCCCAGCTGCTGTGGGCAAACACCAGCCCCCCCCCTTTTTTTGCACAACAGTCAGATGAACTTCATAATAATAATAATATATCTGTGGGAGTGTAGCCGCAGGCCCATTTCACTGGTACTTCACTTCACTTCACAGCAATTATGCAGCACTCAACTTAAAACAAAATCAATACATCAGATTTTGAGCAATATTATTACAGACTTTATAAATGGCTCGCGAGATTAATCTGATGTTATTGCGTTGTGTTTTTCATCATCTTTTCTTTCCCCAAGCTTTCCCTATTTTATTTTGCATTAAGGTTAATTTGGTAAATGTTTTCATGAAGTGGTCAGCTTTTAAGAAGACCAGGCCAGTGTTAACAATTCTGTGAATTTGATTTAGAAATGAAATTTAGGTTGTTGTGATTTCACTGGAGTGAAATGTTTGCCTTTGGCCTTATTCCACAGTTGACTTTATCGAGAATGACAGAAAACAACTTAACAACAATCTGCCTCCCGGATTATTATTATTGTTCTTTTTTAGGCCTGTTCAGCACTGCAGTCAACTTTGATTCTTTTAACAGTTCTATATAAATAATTGTATTATTTAGACTGATCTTTTCATTGGTGAGAATTCCAATGGATACTTTCAAGTGCATTATGCACATGGATAGACAACATATGGTCAAGTATTTTATTAAAAAGTGCATTTATATTCACTGTAGTGGGCTTCACATTCCTTCCCCCCTCTCTAAGGATGTGAAGATCTTATGCAGTAAGCCAAATTGGATCCGAGTTTGCGATGTCGTATGTGTTTCTGTCGAATAATTTTAGTAAAGTACATGATATTTATACAGCAGTCTTCCACATCTGATTATCATTCCGTTTCATGAAGAGCTGCACACGTTCATCACATTCACATTCACAAACATGCACAGCGGGAAAGAAAGATAAAAGCACAGCGCTGTTGAATGTGTTTAGTTTTTCCCCGACAATCTTGAAGGGTTATAGTCCCTCGGTGTGTGAGTGCATGTGTGCGTGTGTGTGTGTGCGTGCGTGTGCACGTGGTGGCTAGTCCACACTTGAAAGTCCTGAAGTGTTCCTTGTCTTTAAGGGAAACAGGAAAGGGGGGCGTGTGGTGAGGCGAGCGAGGATCTCCTGAGCTGTAATTACTGAGTGTGGGTTCCGCCAACTGTAAGAGCCTGCACAGGCTCTAATGTCACCCGTATAGGTCATGGAGGTCAGTGTAAAGATAGAGTATACTGGCTCCATCATTGATCAACCAGCTTGACGTTCACCTTCGACCGTAGCTTTAAATTATAACAATATACAGGCAGAAGCAAGAAATGCAAATACATGAAGTGTAAAAAGGGATTATACAACATACTCACAAGACTTTGACATGAAATGAAAACAGGCCCGGTGATTTCCATTTGTGACAGACAAAGTACATTATTGGCATTCAAGCACGTGACATTATTATCAGCTTTTTGTTGTAACCCGATTTCATTTCAAGGGAGTTTTTTTTGTGACATCCTGCGAGATTCGTCCCCCCTGGAACATTCTTCAGAGATTGTTGGAGTGAGCCAATGTGAGAACACAGCAGGAAAAACTGCAAAATTCATAGTGGGCCAGTGGGTGTGAGACACTTCATTCACAACCAAATCGCAGACCTAATACATCATGTCCTGCCTCCTGCATGCACCACCGAGGATTCCCCCCCCCTCGCCTTAATGTTCCGGAGATTTCCCTGCTGTTGTGAAACGCACTTGACCCCAACAACCTCCTGCTGCGCTCCTCCTGCGTGAACGGCAAACTCTGGGAAATGTCCCAATTCCACCGACACACATTTTCCGTGGCCCGAAAACCAGCCTCTGTTTCCATGTCTTTGGGAGAACTGCTGTATAAATGGAATCCATTCATTTCAATGCATTTTGTCTCCAGCGTGAAATGTGACATCAGCTGAGGACTCCTTCCTTCCGAGGAGCCGGCGGCGACAATCCTCTGCGCCAAGCCAGAACGAATGTGGTGTCTATAGGCCAGGAGGCCACAAACATGACGCGACACCAAATGTACCCCAGTGGAGCGCTTTTGCCCAAACCCCTCCGCACCAATCACTCGTTGCAAGGTCAAAGTTAACTCGTCCTCCTCTGAAGGTCACGTGTTTCCCGAAACACGTGACGCCTAACCGAAGCTGTGTCACCTAATGACACGGCACAGTGCGCGGTCGCCTCATTGCAGGCCTAGATATTGTGGCAGCACATTGTTCCAGAACCGCCGAGACTCCTCTGGCCTCCGCTTGGTCCTCGGTGCAGGTTTGGGCGTTTCCTTCGGCTGTCTCTCTTTTCTGCTCGGGGGAGCCACCTCAGGAGGCCACTCCTGCGTGTTTCCTGACTTTCTGGCATTTTCCACTTCTTCTTCCTCTATAGCTGCCTCTTCTTCCTCCTCTCCTTCTTGCTCTTCTTCATCCTCCTCTATTTCTTTTCTTTCTTGTTTTTCTTCTCCTTCATCCTTCGCCACTTCTTCTTCTCCGCCCTCCTCTTCTTCTTGTTCTTTTTCATCTTCCTCCTCTCCTTGTTTTTCTTCTTCTTCTTCCTCCCCTTCTTGTTCTTCTTCATCCTCTGCCTCTTCTTCTTCACCCTCCTCTCCTTCTTCTTGTTCTTCCTCCTCATCCTCCTCGTCCACTTGTGTAACTCGCCGTTTTTCTGTCCGGTCTTCTCCTTTACCTTCATCCTTTTCCTCCTCCACCTTTTTATCTCCCTTATTTCCTGTCGTATCTTCCTCTTCCTCACTCTCACATTCATTTTCAGCCTGTGTTTTACTGTATTTAACTGTTTCCACATTGGCTTTTACCTCACCCCCTTCTTCCTCCTCACCCTCTTCTTCTTCCTCTTCATTATCCTCTTCCTCACTGTTGTCCATATTCTTGTTTTGTACAGGCTCTTCCACTCTTCTGTCTCTCTCTGTAGTTGGTTTTATTCTTGTTTCACTCTCTTCTTTTTCATCCACCTCTTCCTCTTCACTGTCTTCTTCCTCTCTGTCCCCTGTATCCTCTTCTTCCTCCTGCATCTCGTCCTCCCCCTTTTCCTTATCACCCTTTTCATCTTCATCTTCCTCCTCATCTTTCTCAGTACTCTCTTCATCTCGTTTCTCATCACCATCTTCGTCTCCTTCACTATCATCTTCTGAATCGTTCTCCTCCTTCTCCTCACTTTCAGGGGAATCTTCCTCATCAGTTCTCCCCTCCGTTTCACTCTCCTCCTCACTGTCAACTTCTTCTTCTTCACCTTCCTCTTCATTACTTACAGACTCTGCATTGTCACTTCCCACTATAGCTTCTTTCTCTTCACTGCTGCTGCTAGATGCACTCCCAAATTCTTCACCTCTTTCATCTTCTTCTTCGTCTTCACTCACCTCATTTTCATCATCTTCCTCTTTGCTCTCTTCTTCACTGGACCCTTTATTTTCACTTCCCTCCTCCTCCTCTTCAGCTGCCTCAGAGTCACTCCTTCTACCAGTCTCTTCACTGCTTTCTTCCTCCTCTTTGTCTCTTATACCATCCTTCCCACTACCTCCATCCTCTTCCTCACTGCTGGAGCTTGTTTTCTCCTCACCCTCATCTTCTTCCTCAGATTCATTTACTCGCTCCTCCTCAACTTCAGAAACACTCTGCGCATCCTCATCTGTGTCATGGCTACTTTCACCTCCATCACTTTCTTCCTCTTCATCTTTTACTTTGCTAACACTAGCTCCTTCCCCATCCTCCGTCCTCTCCTTATCTTCAATGTCCTTTTCTTCTCCCTCATTATTTTCACCCTCTTTTCCCAAACTGGAGACCTTGGGTTTTTCCTCATGTTCAACCTCCTCCTCCTCCCGTTCTTGCCGGGACGTCTCCACCTGTAAAACACTGCTCTTCTCCTCTGCTTGAGAAATGTCTTCGCCCTCTATTTGTTCGATCCAGTCACTGTTTAATCCCTCCCATTGCGCCTCATCATAAGTGGCATTGTTCATTTCTGCCTCTTGAACCATAATCCCAGACTCTGACGGGACACTGGCTCGATCGCCATTCGACGCGTTTTCTTTTCCTCGACCTAAAGATTCGGTTGAAGACAAACACGCCAGTGTCGAGGAGAAAGAAGGCTGTGTAATTGCACTTTGCTTTGTGAACGGCCTCCCTTTCTGGGGTGCTTTGGGCGACGCTGAGGAAGCTGTGGCGCTGTCCGTGTGGCCACCCTGCACACTCAATACTGCCTCACCGAGGACCTCCATAGCAGCGCCTGCAATCTCAACAGCGGGAAGAAGAGAGGCCGTGTTGCTGAGGATTTGTGCCCACCTTGGTTTAGCCTAAGCTCGGCTCAGGGTTTCCTCATCGCCTCTCTGTGGAACAAGCAGATCCTTATCAGCAGGTTCAGAGCCCTGCAGGAATTTGGCACTGCTGACGGAAACCCCCTCAGGGCTTTGTAAGGAAATGGGGTTATTCACCACTGCAGTGGGCGTATCCCGACGTGGAGACGCTGTCTTATTACTCCTCAGCTTCATATCATCTCTCGTATCTGTATCAGCGTCACCCTTAACTCTGATGTCTTCTTGTCTTTCCCACCCACCTTTTGCTTTAACCTTCAGTTTGGATTCCTTTGTTTTCTTTATGTCCTTCACTTTGACACGCTCACCAGGGGCCTCCTGCTCATCTGAGAATTTGCCTGCCGTGATTTGATCTATGCTGTTGACAGATTTGAACTCATTTTCTCCCGGTTTACCATTAACTGGAGTATTTTCTGCATATCTACTTTGATCTCTGACAGGTGTGGATTTGACTTGGTGCTTTCCTTTCACTTTCACAGCGTGAGCAGTGGTGACAGATGTAGTTTCCTTTCTGACAGCTTTTTCTCCTGAAGTTGAACGTCCACTTTGCGCAGATATGCTGCTTAAATCATTTCCTTTTGTGATTTCAATGACCGGAGATGTCCTGTTCAAAGGCGATGGTTTAGCTTCCTCTTGGTTCGGTGTGCCTACTGAGATTCTCTGTAAAGAGCCATCATTCACCTTCTCTTGCTTTCTATGAACTTCTTGCAATCTTTTGCTCTTGCTGGCATTTTGCCTTACATTGGTCCCTCTCCGGTGTGCCTTAGTCAGTGTCTTCTGAATAGTCTTTGGAGTTTTGGGGCTTGGTTCTGATTGTGCGCTCTTATTGTGTTTACCTGCTTGATTTGGGATTTTATTGGTCTGCTTGGTAATGTTTTCTTTTCCTTTGGAAGTGAATTTGTGCTTTTTCTTTGAGCTCTTGGGAACAGGTGCGCCTTTCTTCAAAGAGCAAGAGCCTTGCAGGAGCTCTGTTGAGAAGCTCTTGTGAGAATTTAGGTCCGTTTTCCCTTTGGACTGGAGCTGTTCAGCGAATGCCTCCGCCTCTTTGGCAGTTCTTCTTAGTGCTCTGCCCCTTTTCTTTTCCTAAAAATAAATCAAAGAGAAAACAGGGATGTAGTAATATTAAGAATAAAGTCAGCAGAAAACGGTTACAGTACATTTGAGAGATGTTGTAGATATGCTGGTGTCATTAATTAAGAAGGCTTAAAAATATATTTTGAGTATAACTGTTAATATAAATCATCAACAACC
Source organism: Colistium nudipinnis (assembly GCA_016785305.1). Classification (NCBI taxonomy): domain Eukaryota; kingdom Metazoa; phylum Chordata; class Actinopteri; order Pleuronectiformes; family Rhombosoleidae; genus Colistium; species Colistium nudipinnis. The sequence goes on from JAFBJU010000173.1 coordinate 1,953,153, forward strand.
AATAAGAAAACTAAACATGGTGTATATGTTGGATCCATTAATACATTTTATCTGTAAATAAACATCAAAATGGTAGCGTTCAATGGTAAACCAATAATATCATCAACATATGTGCACGGTTGGCACACATAACAAGTCACTCGTCAACAAATCTGTCATCAGGTTTAAACACAGGTGTGGGTGGTAGAAAACCATGGTGATGGTGGAAGGGAAATACTCATTAGACTATAAATAAAATACGACCATTTGCATTGGTGATAAAAACAGATGGTGGTTAATTTGGGGTCAGTGAGATGATATTTAAACAGTCACAGCAGCCTTCCTGGCACTCCTGGAGGAGTTCAATAATGAACTCCTCTGTAAATCTGTACCGCTCTAAATTATTATCTGACACACTTCAAAGCCCACTTCAGAAACAACACATGAATAGTGTCACAAAGTCCCTGCTTAGTACATTGAATTAAGTATTATAGAACATGTATAAGTAAATGGATAATAGTATATCAAAGGAAAGTACTTCTAAATGATTTGTATATACATTTTCAATAACTGCATAGGTGCTACTTCGCAACATTTTGGATATAAAAATGTAAACCTCATCCTGAGTGCCTAATTTCTTTTGGGGTTTATGCAAAGATTGGCTCTGAGAGGCGTGTGGTCCTGCCTCCTGGCTGATGTGCGTCCTGATTGGTGCGGCGAATAGAGCCAGGCCCTGGGCCTCTTGTTCGACACTCGTGTCACTGTGTGACTTTGTGACTCCGCCCGTCACTTTGCATTCATGTCTTGTATATTTTTTCTTCTTTCAGTAATTACAACAATGGTAGAATGGGAAACAAATCTTGTGTGGTAATTAACCTCAGAGAATGAACAAACGAATCTCTTTACAAAGCTCTTACAGTAACTTTGTGCCTTTAGAGACCAGCTGGTGAACACAGTGGAGCACCACGCAACTTAAATTACCCTAACTTAGCCCTGCATTCTTCAGATGGACAGAAACCTGACTTGTTTCTTGATACGATGGGTGTGATGGTAATGTTGCACCATAACTGCAAAACATATATATATAAATAATTAAAAAGCAACAGCTTGCTCACAAATTCAGCATCTCCGCATAAAAAGGTGAATCATGTTTCCACACGTCTGGCACAAAAAACTCTGTCAAGCTTAAAAAAGCCAGGTTTGTAGGATGACCAACTTACATGTGATGTGATATATAATGTACAATTGTATTCAGAAAAGTTTAAATCTTTGACTACAATTAGCTCGAAAAACATCTGTATTTCAACACAAGAAGAACAAGGAGTTACTGAGCACCACATGTTGCACTGTGACACACTACAAGGCAGGAGACCTACACAGCTTGCTTCATTCCTGGCAATGGAAACACTGATGAGATGAGGCAAAAATCCTGCCAACTTTTCCAAGGCATTGTGTGTGTGTGTGTGTGTAGGTTTGTGTCTGTCTGTGTGTGAGAGTTTGGAGCCCAAACTAATTTGTATATTAGGAGAGTCACTCCAGCATCTAACTGATTTAGGGAGATTCACTGGAGACAGTCTTGGTTAGCAAATTATGAGACACACACACTCGCACACATGCAGTATATATGCTGAGCTATGCACATTTCCTGGAAAAGTCAGTGAGCGCTCATTGCTGCTTCCTGCCCTGGAGGGCACATAATCTAGACCACAACCAAGAATCCTACAGAGGAAAATAACATCTTACTGACTCTGTGTCTGTCTTAATATAACATAGTGTATTTCTCAACTCTTACCAAAGTTTAATCTTTGAAGAAAGATCTTTTTTTTTCTTAAGTACTTTTTTTCTCTCACCTTATCTGGCAGAATGTCAGGGTTGACTCCTTTCTCCTCAATATCTTCAATTATATTTTTTCTCTGAGCAATTTCTCCCTCTGAAAGAGTAGACAGGAGTCATAACTGCTGCAAACATATCTATCTTTCTAAGGTATAGCACATATTTCTGAAATGAAGTTCAGCACTAGCTACAGCAGACAGTATGGCGAACTGATTAAATATACCTGTTTGTGGTGAGGTACGGCACTCCTCCTGTCTGGGATGTGCTCTGGGAACATGAGTGCGAGGTCTGGTGGGGCTGCTTGGTTCCTTAGATGGTAGAGAAGGTGACATTTTGTTCTTGAAGGCCTTTTTAGCATGTGCCATTTGTTGTACTCTATTTTTTGGCATTTCTTTCGGGGGAGGGAGAAACTCTTTGGATGGCTGGAAGGATAACGCTGGACTCTGTACGGATTTGGACGGAGATGGCAGGCTTGTTATGGCTGACAGTGGTTTGGGTGATGATGAATGGGTAGTAATGTTTTTCGAAAATGTCTTGGGTATTAAGATATTTCTGGACATTTGCCGGGAGGAGTTGAGGACACCAGAACTTGAACTTAAACGTGGAGAGCTCTGAAATATCTCCCCAAACAGCTCCACAGGGCTTTCCTGAAAGGCAAAAGAGGAAAGAAATAAAAACATTACTGAGGTTTAAATCACATCTTTGGAGCTCCCCAACCATAATGGAAGTGCCACTACAGCAGGCCTAGGTGTTGGAGGAACACTGCCCCCTGGTGGAGTTGAACAAGGATTGAACAATTTGCAAAAACTAAGAAAACCAAGTATTCCAGAAGTAAGGGTAACAATCTTTACAACCTTTTCATACCGTGTGGTATTAAATTATTCAGAAACATAACAACCAATGAATAAAAGCATGATGGGAAACCAGTGGGTGGCAATAGGGCCTAGAATTATAATAATGCAGCGGTTTTTCAAAAATCTTCACAGTAGACACTTCCCTTTCATGGGTCCTCCTCAATAAATCCACAATGTTTGACTAAGTCCTCAGTTTAAATTTTAGATTTAGTTTTGTAGGAGCCTGTTTGTGTATGTTGGATAAATATCAAGGTGTGGGTTCTCACTTTTTCTCTGTGGCGGGCTCGAGCTGCGAGGGCTGAGAGTGGGACTAGTGGAGTTTCTAGCAGGAGCATTTCGGTGTAAGCTGAGTCCAGAAACCTGTCAGTGACAGTGAGACCCTTCTCTGGCGCTTCTTCCTGCCTCTCTGGTGGCCTGGGTGCAGCCAGAACCATCATGTGGTTATGGCCACAGGACACCTAAATGGAGGGAGGAACACGAGGACTGGAGTTGAGGTTATTACTGTGTCATGTATATTTTCTCCAATCCGCTCTCCCACCCACTTATACTCGGTCCCTTTCAGACACAGATATTTAAGCATTTGAGTTTGGGGATTTATTGTTTTGCTAAAAGATACTTAAAATGTGCACACATGCAGAGTCAGTGATGAAACAAACAGTTTCGTCCTACCGACTGAACGTTGTACTTGAGGAAACGTGTGCAAATTGTCGGGATGAACTGGTTGATGAAATCCTCCTCGCCTAACCCCAGTTTCCCATGACGACCGTCACCAAACGTGTAGAGCAGCCCATTGTCTGCGGGGGAGGAGAGGTACACAAGACATTGCTCAAAAGTTGTATTTTATCACCGCCGTGGCGCTCACACGTCATCGACACGTAACTGTCGTCAGCCTACCTGTGATCACAGCCGTGTGGGTTTCTCCACAGGCGATGTCTCTGATGCTGCGGTGAGAAAAGTGCTCCAGTGGTTTTGGCAAATGAACCTCAAACAGAAAAGTTCCATGGCCCAGCTGACCGCACTGACCCCTGCCGAATGTATACACGTACTTCTCTGGCACAGCAAAACAGACACACACACACACAAACGAGCTTTACCTTTCATGTACGATTGAACACCACTTCAACTGTGATTGCAAGTAAGTACAACCTGTACTTACTTTTAATACTATTGTTTTCATTTATTTATGTTTATGCCTTTTCCTTGTTCTTATGACTTTGCACAATACGAACACACCCCTAACCCTAACCGGAACACAAAATAATTGTGTCTTCATCCAGACCTCTGAAGGGACCATAATTCAACCTGTTTCAACAACTAGGTTGAGGATTTTCGAATTCAAGTGACCTCTTACTTCTATTTCAAAACACATACTCATTTCAAGTTCTGCACATAAAATCAATTGTGTCGGCTACAGGCTGAAATATTTCATTTGGGCTGGCAGATCCTGTCACTTATTTTATCTTTAATAAAAAAGCATACCTGTGAGAGCTGCAGTGTGCTCCCCTCCACACGACACCTGCATGACAGGACCCACCATCCCTTCCACCCGCTGGGGGACTCTGTGATTGACAAGTTGCTCTACCTCGAGACCAAGCCGACCATTTGCACTCTCTCCGAATGTGTAGAGATCTCCACCCACTAAAGAGCAACGCAATAGTCTCAGCACAACAAATCATGTCAAAGGTATTTTAAGGGAAATGTTTGTTATGAATTTAGGCTTTCCCTGGAGAACTAGGAGAGTCACGCAACAAAGATGTTAATTGCTGTTTCTTGACCAGAAATTGAGGTTGTAAATGAACTTATAACTCAATCTGGCACAGTGAAAAAGCCGTGCACTCCCTGTGTCTGTTAACAAAACGAATGAATACATAAATACCTTACAGATTGTTTGACAGAACAAGTGAGTCTCATCTTGTGTGTTTTGTGGTTGATGTACCTGTGATAAATGCTGAGTGGTGGTACCCGCAGGAGACCCATCTCACCGCTTCTGCCACGTTCACCTCTCTGGGCTCTGCCGCAAATCCCTCGTGCCCTAATCCAATCTGACCAACGGAGTTGTCTCCCCACATGAACAGCCTCCCGTCCTCTGCCCACACAAACACGCAGACACACACGCATACCGTTTAGGATATTGTGCCGCAGAGACGCGTTCCATTAATTGCTGTCACTGTTTCTACCTGTTAAGGCAGCTGAGGTGTTGCACCCTGCAGAGAGCATTCTGATTGGAGCATGACCACAGAAGGGACGCAGCAGGTGAAAGGATGTAGTGTTGTTGGAGTGGCCCAAACCGAGCTGCCCCTCCTGGTTACTGCCAGCACTGTACACACTACCCTGCCCTAAACACACAAAAAAACCTGGTTAAATACAAGAACAACCCCTGGGTGCATACTGTTGTCTGTCCACGGGAACATATGTTACATAAAACGGTTTGTTTTATTATCTTACATGTGCAGACAATTGTGTGATGTCTCCCACAAGCTGCAAGCGTCGCCGTCCCAGACTTTAAGGCTGAAGAGAAAATACAAAACTATTATCCCAACAGCAATTAGATAGAACAGTATATTCTTCAGTCGAAAAAAATAACCAGCAACTATATTGAGTGATTACAATTTTCAAAGCAAAAAATAAGAAGAATAAACTCAGCTTGACAGTTGTGACGTTTTACTTTTTTTGTTTCCTTAGGTGAAGAGTTAAATCACAGACATCAGCTGGCGCCGTTTCATTATAATTATAATATCTGAGTGCACAGTTAAGGAATAGACAGGACAATATTCCGCTTGTTTCAGTCACTTGTATGCAAAGTAACGTACCTTTCACAGAGGCAGGTTTGCTGTAAGCCGGCTTAGATCTCAGCCCAAGTTGGCCCCGAGTATTATCACCAAACATGAGCACCCTCCCATTTTCTGCACAATCATGGAAAGACAAGAAAGTTTCACTTGGCCGCAGAAGAATATGCTCATGAGCATGGCATTTAATATGAAAAATATAGGTTATATAATTATGGAACAGAGTAGGTGTGCACCTGTGATGACAGCAGTGTGCTCTCCTCCACATGATGTGCAGGCTGGATGGTCATTCCTCAACCAGAACATACTGGGCACATTGTCTGCAAAGCCGCTCTTTCCGAATGTGAAGACCGCTCCCGTTTCTGATGATAAATGTGAGGTTCATCGTGTTCAGACACTCCTGACAGGAGTCAACACACTGCACAGGACTCGAAGGCAACCATAACCAAGTGCCCTCTAACCTAACACCGACTAAATCCCAACCCAGCCTGCTGTAAGATCCCAAGCCATTTAAGTAACAGCCAGTCAGAAATAGCAACAGCAGGTCTACAATGCACAGGCTGCCCGTAGCACAGTGGGGAGTTAAATATGAACATCCACACACATGGAGGCCGCATGTGTAGAGTTCTCTCACCTGGTATGTCCACTTCAGTCTGTCCCGTCATCTCCTCCGCTGTCCCTCCTCTCGTCCCTCACCTGGACCGTGGATCTCGGTGACTGTACCAGCTGATCAGGGAGAGGTCAGGGAGGGGCAGGAGTGAAGAAAGTCTGATGATTTAACTGTGGAAGTGGTTATAGCAGGTGAGAAATGCTGACACATCTACTGGGCAGGCTGGCATTTTCATGTCAGTAGTTTGAAATGATAAAAACAGGAAAATAAAAAAATCTCCACAAACGCGTGTTTCCCCTATTATCTCTTAAGAATTTTGCATAATGTTTATATAGTGTATCTTAATACATGATTGTAAGTGCTCAAACGGGCTCTAAATTAAAACACAACCGCTGCTTGTAGCAGCTCATGTGCGACAAGCCCCGCCTCTTCCCGCAGTGACGTAGCCTGCAGCCTCTCTATCGATTGGCCAGTGGCTCCGGCAAGCATGCGCTTGACAGACGGTGGAACAGGAGTTTCTCTCAATCTGACGAAAGTTTCTGTCCCCGTTGCGCCACCACGGGATTTACACCGGGAGCGGCCATGTCCGTCAAACTTCTATCTGTCAACAATGCCTTTTTCAAGTGTTTGAAAACGTCACGCAACCTCTCTTCACGAGGATTCGGGTGAGAAACCGCACAAGGCTTCGCGCGGATGTTAGCACACAGTTGTTGTTGTTGTTATTGTCGCATGCATTTTCGCCACCGTTTGTGTGCCTGTGTGCGCAGCAGTGGAGCCGCCTGCCGTGGAGCGGTGGGTTTAAAGGGTCGCAGTTGTCTCACACTGAAGGATTTCAGCGCCGAGGAGGTCAAGAGGCTGCTCTGGGTGTCAGGGGACCTCAAACGTCGGATTAAGCATGACCAGCAGGTATCTTACCCTATGTTATATGAACGTTTCTTGTACTGTGCAGCCCCTTGTGTCGGTCACTGGAGTAAACGCAATGTCACTTCTACTCCAGTATCTGCCTCTCCTGCAAGGAAAGTCCATCGCCATGATATTTGAGAAGAGGAGCACCAGAACAAGAATGTCCACAGAAACAGGTGTCGCCTCTTTCCCTCTTCCATAGCATGCGACATACCATTGTTCATATGGATACAAAAGAACTGCTGAAAGGCAACTTTCAATGCATCCCTGGAATAAAGCACTCTGACTGAATCAAACACACATATGCATGCACTTTTACTCACACACACACACGACTAAAAATACATGCACTTTTTGAAGCACGAGTTGGCATTTTAGGGGAATTAATGTAGCCCTAATATCATAATTCCAGGCTTTGCTTTGCTGGGAGGGCACCCTTGTTTCCTCACCTCTCAGGACATTCATCTGGGAGTGAACGAGAGCTGCAGGGACACGGCAAGGTGAGTCTTTTCATTATGATTTCCCTTGCAGGAATATGTGTAGAAGTGTCTCTCTTGTTTTGTTGTTCTGTTGCTGTTCACTGCTGCAGTAATTGGTTTTGTAGGTAAAGGACAATGTCTGCCAATCAGATCTGATCAATTGTGTGAGCCCTATGGGTTCATGTAGTGCCTAAACCTTCCCCTCAGGGTTCTCTCGGGCATGTGTGATGTTGTTTTGGCACGAGTGTACAACCACTCTACGCTGGAGGAGCTGGATAAGGAGGCCTCCATCCCCATCATCAATGGTCTGTCTGACCTCTACCACCCTATCCAGATTCTGGCTGACTTCCTCACTTTACAGGTAGTGCACCTCTACTAGAATTCAAACCAATTGAATGATGATACTGTTTGACACTTTTTTTTTTGTTTTTTTGTTTACAAACTACCACCCCTCTCCTCTAGGAGCATTATGGGTCACTCAGTGGATTAACAGTGAGCTGGATTGGAGATGGGAACAACGTCCTCCACTCCTTCATGATGACTGCAGCCAAACTGGGAGTTCATCTCAGGATTGCTACGCCAAAGGTTTTCTCTCCCTTTCTGCACAATCACATGTGCTTAGATTTTTGTCATTAGATTATTGTGTTATATTTTACACTAAACTAAGACTGTATCTTCACTTACAGGGGTATGAGCCAGAGAAGAGTGTTATTCAGGAGGCACAGAAACTCTCCAAAGAGGTGCGCTCGTCTTTAGTTGTCATTATTATGAACACAATTGTGGTCAAAGACCGAATTTCGAATGAGTACGACATTTCATTTTGTCCCAGCATGGGACCCAGCTTGTTCTGACCTCTGACCCAATGGAGGCCGCCTATGGGAGCAACGTTTTAGTCACGGACACCTGGGTCAGCATGGGACAGGAGGAGGAGAAGAAAAAGAGGCTCAAAGACTTTGAGGGTTATCAGATTACAATGCAGGTAAAAAAGACCTTATTATCATTATTTCCTTATTAAATACAGAATTCAACATTTTTTTTCAGACTATTTGACAGAAATCCACCTGGGCTACCTATTAAAATACCACATTGGTCCCTTCTGACAGCTGTGCACTTACTGTGACAGGAAAATACATTAATCAACAAATCAGTTAAATAAAACCTGTGACTGACGTCATCCAACATAAGTAATTGAGCATCTTTACCTAAAAAACAGATGCAAAATTCTATGCACAGTACATTATTGGTATTAAATATAATAATGCAAAGAAAAGACATCGATCAAAAAATGAACTGTATTTGTGGCACTGACTGTATGTGGCTGTGGTTTCATTTCAGACCGGAAGTGTAGCCCGTCCAGACTGGACCTTCCTGCATTGTCTCCCCCGTAAGACAGAGGAGGTGGATGACGAGGTGTTCTACTCCTCCCGCTCCCTTGTCTTCCCTGAGGCCGAGAATAGGAAGTGGACAATCATGGTGAATTGAAACACTATTACTGTTTTTTTCAGAGTACTTGTGTACTCAATAACCTGGATCCTATCAGAACTGCCCCTGGCCTGCATCCATTAATGATCAGCATGTTCCTCCTCTCTTTCAGGGTCTGGTGGTTTCTCTTCTGACTGACTACGCTCCACAGATCCCCAAGCTGAAGTTTTAACTTCAGTTCAGAAGGTTCTACATGAATTACAAAAATAATGTTGTCTATATCATGTAGATACCCTACTTAACAGTAAAACTGGGAACAGGGTATTTGTTACACCTGTCTGTGCGTGACATGGTGTGCCTTGTCGCGACGTTCAACAGAAGAATATTACTGTGCAAGGTCAACTGTTTACATTTCATATATACTGTGGTTGAGAGAAAGGATTTGTTTTTACGGTAAAAGTATAATTGTTGATATGCATTACTGAAAAGGAAAAGATTAGGGACCTTTGACAAAACATGATAAACGTTTTCCATGAGCAACTTCTACAATAATTTGACCCATGATAAACATATATACACACACACTGATTTTACATATTTGAGACATTTGTGGCTGCAGACTATTACTTTTCAAATGCATTAGCTTTACTTACTGTAAATTATAAAAAAGTTAAGATTCCCCATCCTCCCTGTTGTTGTTACAAAACTTTAAATAATTGTTGGTATCATTGTTATGTTAATGCTTGATGGCAAATGTGAAATGGAAACAAAAACTGTTCTTGATGATAACTTAAAGCAAATAAAGGCAGATATTATGAAATAAAACAAAGAATTGTTGTCGAAAAATTATAAAGATAACACACTATAAATAAATACAGTTCATAGCTATAGACATATAATAGTAACACACACGGGGGATTAAGTGCCAGTGCTATCTTTGGAGCAGTGTTTGAAAAAAGCAGCATATACAGAAAACAATATTTTATACACTTTCGGGTGTTCTTTTTAGTTTCTGCACAGCATTGCTTTTTCCGTGAGAGTAAGGGCTCTTTAATAACAGCAACACCTCTGTGTGATGCATTACAGTATCTTAAAGTACAGACTCCCCTTAATATAGGCTGAATTTACAGCAGGGCTTCTGTTATTTTCTAGAGTTCTATATAACTCTCTAAAGTTAGTGTATTTATTGCTTATTGGTTTAATTTCTCCAGGTGTGACGGCGGTTCGCTGAAGTTAGTTTTTTCTTGTAATTGTGTGTGTGCTTTTCTACAGCAGGGCATAAAAATGCGACGAATTATTATTGAACCAGTGTTTCCTGTGTGAGGCTGAAAACGTGATGCGCCGCCCCGCGGACGGACGCGGAACTGCTTCGGTTCTCATTGGACAACAACGGATGAGCGACTTTGTGCGGGAAGCTTTGATCCACGTGGGTGGTCCGGTCAGATTTATATACACACTCCGACATGTTTCATTCACAAAAAACATTCTGCTCCTTATTGTATACACACACGCGCGTGATTCATCACACCAGTAGTTGAGCCAATGTTTCTATGCACAGACGTCTACGTCAACATGCTACACCCCTGGTCGGGGTAAAACGTTTTACCGAGTTTCAGCTCATCCCGTGTCATGCCGAATAAAGAGCACCCACTTCTTCACACACTGACACACACAGACACACACTATTGCAACAAACAGCAGCCACGGCGCCGCTGCAGTGAAAACAAGGCAGATCCCCCCGGCGACCACCCACACGCCGGGGGGGAGTCTGGTGGGTGGGAGGAGGACGCCATTGCAGCCGCCGCTGGCCGTCTGTGCTCGGATCCAACTTTACCGACGGATCGCTGCGGTCAGAGCTCCTTGTCCGGGGCTCGGTTCACATCGTGAACACGGGCACAAAAAAAAGAAGATGGAGGTTTTGTCAGCACACTGTGGAAAATATGGAGACGCCTCGGAGCCGAGCCAGAGCAGGTAAAGAGGGGTAAATGGACGTGTTACGGGGGATGAGGGGGGGGGGGGGGACAATGGGAGAAAGTTTGAGCTAACTCCGGCTAACTGTTGTTTTAGCAAGGCATACCGCTAGCGGGCCGTTGTCTCTTTCCATCTTTTTAATATGTCAACAATGTGCCGTGCTTTAAAAAAATGTGACATTGCTAAACACCGAGTTCCAAAGTTCACCATGGCCGTGAGAACTTTTAACTAGAAAATCCGCTTTAAGATGATACCTGGCGAGGCTAGCGTGACAGGGTTTATATATTATTATATATTTAACACGCTGTCTGCAATCTGTTAAAGTTGAAAAAGTATCCAAACACAGGCGATTCATCAAGAAGGTGTTTTTTGTATAGCCTTCGGGCTTTTGTGTGTTTGGACCTTAAACACAGGACCTTTATGTCCTGTGTTTAACTCGGGGATGGTAGACATAAAATAACCCCGTGCATGGGGACGTAATCTGACCCCGCATCAATAAAAGTAGCACGAGGACATCATAAACAATAGTCATTGACGCAATTGATCAAAAACGCATATATTGACATTTTGAGATAAACGATCGTTTAAAGTAAAGAAAGAAAATCTGGTTTCTGACAGGGAGGGGAGAGGAAAAAAAGCTTACTGAGGATCATTTAGGGGAGCCCTTTTTACTCCAATGCTAATGGTCGATTTGTTTGAATTAAAAACGCAGTTGAATGAATTCCCCCGTGGCCCGGCCCAGCCCCTCACCATGAACGCCAGCAGGAACTGCACGGCGGCGGGGCACGGCGAGGGCCTGGCGGCGCTGGAGTCCGTCTCCATCGTCAGCATCACGCTGCTGGCCTGCCTGGGGAACCTCCTGATTGTGGCCACGCTGTACCGCAGGCCCTACCTGCTCACGCCCAGCAACAAGTTCGTGTTCAGCCTGACGCTGTCCAACCTGCTGCTGTCCACGCTGGTGCTGCCCTTCGTGGCCGTCAGCTCGGCCAAGAGGGAGTGGGTGTTCGGCGTGGTGTGGTGCAACTTCACCGCCCTGCTCTACCTGCTCATCAGCTCCGCCAGCATGCTCACGCTGGGGGCCATCGCCATCGATAGGTTAGTGGCGAATATTCCCCATCATCATTTATGAGATGTGTTTACGTCGCGCAGTGTACGCAAAGGGAAAGTATTTTTCTACGGTGAAGCCACATGGTCAAAGCAAGACGTTTGTTGACCATTTTCCGTCCTCACATTAAACACAATACATTGTTCGTGTCATCGGGTTGTTCATATTGACTAAATGTCTAAAGTGGCGGAAGCCGTGGCCAGAGGGTTACAGAAGAACGTGTGTGTTGCTAAGTCCCATGCCCCTGATTAAGGCAGTCAACCACCACCACCACAAGTACCGCCGGTCATTGGCCAGTTTAATCCGATCGTGGCGGTGTGAGGCACCTTCCACATGTCAGTGAGTGTGAGGCAGGAGCAACGTGTGACCCTACAAAAAAAAAGGGGGGGCACTGCCGTATATTTGTTGTCTGCCGCATTTTCATTGGTCAAAAACAAAATGTAAAGGTAATGTTGGTGCATGCAAAAGTCTGGGCATCAACATCTGAATTCCTAATTGTGTTGATTAAAAAAAAAATATATCTAGCTCACTGCAACACACAAATATGAAGTATTCTGTTCTATTCTCGCGGGGGAGGGGGGGGGCATGCATTAGTGTAATCCAATAAATAGGGATTTATTTTTCAATTCTAGGAGGAACGTGTCTTTTTTTCAGCTTGTATTTCTATCGGCACGTTTTGATGCTGTTGTTTTTAAATCAGATGTCTTCAGTGAATAAGAGATTTCACATATTAGGGCCCTCTGGTCCACTCAGACTTGCTGGAGATTTCTCCGCTTACAGTGCCCACTGTTCTCGCTACACTACTAATTACCCCAAGCACCTTTGGGAAATCTTGATTACAGTGCAAGTTTTTGTTCTCTCGCCAAGCCCCTCTAACGTTTTTAGCTTTTTAGAAACCACTTTACAGTATCGCTAAGGGGGGGGTGGAGTGCAGCCTTGAGTTCCCACAGACGGCTCCATTGTAAGAGGCGTTGAGTTGCCCTGCTCGATATTCTCCTCACTGCTTTCCTCTTTTGTCCCAACAGGTACTACGCCGTGCTCTACCCGATGATCTACCCCATGAAGATCACAGGAAACCGGGCGGTCGTGGTCATCAGCTACGTGTGGCTGCATTCTCTGGTGGGCTGCCTGCCCCCTCTGTTCGGCTGGTCCTCCTTCGAGTTCGACTGCTTCAAGTGGACCTGCGTCGCGTCTTGGCACAGAGAGCCAAGCTACACGCTGTTCTGGGTCACGTGGTGCATCCTGCCCCCCCTCTTCATCATGTTGGCCTGTTACGGCGTCATTTTCCGCGTCGCTCGCATGAAGGCGCGCAAGGTGCACTGCGGCACGGTCATCGTGGCTCAGGACGACTCCAGCGGTTCGCAGAAGAACGGACGCAAGAACTCGAGCACCTCGACGTCCTCCAACGGAAGCCGGCGGAGCCTCGTGTACGCGGGGAGCCAGTGCAAGGCCTTCGTCACCATCTTGGTGGTGATAGGCACCTTCCTCGTGACCTGGGGGCCATACGCCTGTGTGGTGTGCACAGAGGCTTTGTGGGGACAGGGGAGCGTTTCTCAGGGGCTGGAGACTCTGGTGGCGTGGCTCTCCTTTTGCAGTGCAGCGTGCCACCCGCTCATCTACGGTCTGTGGAATAAAACAGTGAGGAAGGAGCTGTTGGGAATGTGCTTTGGAGACCGCTACTACAGAGAGTCGTTTGCCACACGGCAAAGGACGTCCCGACTCTTCAGCATCTCCAACAGAATCACAGGTGGGACAGAAAGGAATGGAAGGGCAGTCCAAAAGCCAGCTTTTTCGTGTTTTTTTAATTTAGCTTCAAATCACATATGACAGATAGAGATAAGAAAAGTAGAATACAAAAATACATTCACAGCACACACACAAATATAACTCTTTTGTACAAGGACAGGACAGTCTATTTCTGTAGACAAAAAGAAAGCATGGTGTGTAAATGTAGAGTACTGTAATACATATTTAATTACTTTCATTTAAAGTGAGTATATTTCTGGACAGTGTACATGGCCTGTTCTGTGTTGGTGTGATTACGTATATTTTTATGAATGGTTTTCTATGACGAGATTTATCTTGCGTTGTTTCAGACTTGGGAATGTCCCCGCACCTGACTGCCATGCTGGCAGGTGGTGGACACCTGCTGGCCCCTGGGAGCAGCACAGGAGACACTGGCTTCAGTTTCACGCAGGACTCATGTAAGTGTTGCACACAGGAAGTGAAGTGATTAAAATGTTCATTCATTTCCTTCTGAGCCACCAGAAATTTGATTAGAGACCTAGCTCTGTAAATTCTCCATTATGTCTCGACACATTTAAAAATACACTGATCTGGCCCTTCGTTAAAACCATGTAAAGGCTGTGTTTGATAGGTGAATATACTGTACAAGGATTTAGTTTGGATTAATAATAGATTTGAATCCAGTAAAGTGACTCAAATGATTACTTCTAAACATATATTGAATAAAATACTAGTATAATAGCAGGCCAAACCCCTTTAACTGATGTGTCTATAATATAAGGGAAAGTGTGAATGAACAGAATAAAGTTGTAAACATAATGATAGAAAGGCTGACAGACGGTCTTACTAACCTTATTGCGTCACAATCCCACAACAGTCAGCCTCACATTCCTGTTTCACTGCTCATGTTTTAAGTGGAGGTTGGCAAGTAACGTCACGTGTAACACAAAGCCATGATCTGTGGTGTTGGTCCGAGATCCAGTTGGTTCTTGCTCTCCTTGGACTATGGGCAGTATTCCTTTTTACACTTTGAGGGCTTTGTAAGACACCAGGGTTTTTGTTTCCCGCCCCTGCAGGCACAGACGTGATGCTGCTGGATAACTTCTCCACCGACGGCGGCTCTGTCACACAGCAGTCGGGGAGCGTGTCCGGGAAGAGGAGGAGCTCGGTCACCTTTGAAGACCAAGTGGAGCAATCCAAAGGTACCCTTCACTTCCCCTCTCCACAAATGATTCAAATGTGCCCCCCATGTAGCATTTGGCCAACTGAAGTAATTCAGCATCTCGCTTTTCCTCCGCAGCTGAAAACACGTCCTCGGTCCAGGTCCATGCAGAGGAACACAAATCTCTGGAGAGTTTTGCGTACTGCCTGGCTAAGGCCATAGAGAGCGATGCCAAGCTCACGCTGTTTGGGGAGGATCTGGCTCTGCCAGGGGGGCTGTTCACGACCAGGACGGCGCCCAGACCCAGATACGTGGACGGTCAGAGACTGAGGCTGGAGAGCATCGATGAAGGGATCGTCAAAGACGACCGAGACGAAGATGAGCGGCAGCCAGAGGAGAAACCGGCCTGAAGACTGCTCGTGCGGGTAACTCGTTGGACATGCTCGGCGTATTATTAACGCACCGCGTGGGTTTCCCCATCTTCAACGCGATTATATGCGGCCTTTCAGAGTGGAGCGCGTCCTGCTCCGTGGTACATATTACAAAGTCTTCCAGCACACGGGGACTGCATACTTGAACTTGTTAGGAAGCAGGAAGAGGTATAAGGATTCATTCCACTAGGCTGGACCACAAACAATGCTCACCATTAGTATCTTTTCAAGCTTTTGTATGGATTAATGTAATCCGATAGGATGCTGTAACTTATGTGGTTGTTTGTTATAGAAAGTGTCTTAGTCAGAAGTTAAGTCTTAACGAACAAAAAAACTACAGAGCCTATTCTTATTATCTTGATGGTTCATCTCAGTTTGTACACTCCCATCATTTGCTTTACTATTACTAAAGGAAGTCTTAAAAGCACTACTCTGGTGTCGTATTTCATAGTCTGCTTGAGCAGGTACAACGTAAGCTAAAGCCTTACACCTGAGACTTAATGTAACCCGTTGATTTTTATTATACACTAACTACTATTACAGAAAGTTTGGTAACCACATTTTTCTATTAAAGTAATTTTTTTTGTTTTTGCTTTACATAAAATGTCGTGGATGAGCAGCTGTGACAATTTTTTTTCTCCTGTAAATTAAATACATATTTTACAACACTAAAACATGTAAATGAACCTAAATAGATAGACAACAATTTGAGACCTTATCTATCCATTGATGGGATTCCAGCACTTGACTAGATCAGGGTGAAACCTACGTTGGCGTCCTACAGCTACCATCGCTGCCTTTAGTAGCTTTAAGTAGTGTTAATTGATTTTGGTGGATCATTTTCAACTTTTGTCTTCCACACAAGTGCAGACATCTTTAAGATGCCTCTCGGCTTTATTTATTTTTCTCCCCAAATGTTGTAAAAGATAATAATTTAGTGACCATTCAAGGAAAAGAACCACAGCTCTGTTTCTCTTCAACAATAAAATTAAAGCATTTTCAAAGTGGGTCTGTTTACTGAAACTCCTGATTCACATGCGTAACTGCCAGGGCAGCACATCATCGCATCTTTGTGCTACAAATTCAAAATGTCACACGTTAACACTGATCAAAGCTCACTCTCTCCTAACAAAATAATATTGCACTTAACATCCTTGCACACCAGCCGCCGTTATTCTCACACTTTATATATAGAGAGAGAGAGAGAGAGAGAGAGAGAGACGAGGACGTCAGCATATACAGTATATATATATATATATACTGTATATGCTGATGTCCTTGTCTTTTGCATTCACACAGATGTAGTTTATCCTCGTACAGAAACATTGGTAAGAAAGTCGTCTTTAAAAAAACACAGGAGGGGGGGGGCTAGAAATTATACTCATTTCCAAAAGGAAGTATTCTACACTATACTTGTACAAATCTCTTTTTTTTTTTTTTTCAAGTGCTATACAGCGGGAAGAAAAGGTGTTTTTTTTAGAAATAAAATCCCAGCAGGCTACTGCTAGTCCTCGTTTTCCTGGCCTGAACCTTCGGAGCGATCGCCCTCTAGTCGATCTACAAGGTGAAAGAGAGCGATATTGTCGTCACACAAAAGTCCTGAGCAGAGCTCAATGAGAAAAATAGCTTAGAGATTAAATCGAAATACATTACATTTGACTGTTGTGTTCCTGTGTGTTTATGAAATGTTGGATGTTTTTAATGATGTCCTGTTTTGCACCACGGGGCCAATTCTGACTTTGTGGTATGGCATGTACAATGACCTTAAAGGCATCCCTCCATCCAACCATTTGCATGAAACTGAATGCAAACTTGGTCGCATGTGTGTGTGTATTTGTGGGCGCTTGTACCTGATCTGATGTGGTTAAGGGAGGCCAACATCCGGAGCATGAAAGAGGCTGGGACCGTGATTGTGTTTCTCGTTTCCTCCAACATCAGCTCATTACGAGTTATTACCTTGAAAGAAGAGGAGGTGAAAGAGTGAAAAAGAAAAAGTGTAAATAAATTATAAATATCCTAAATAAAAATACACCATATATTTTTTTAACAAATAAATATTGCAATATTTAGATATGACAGATGTGAGCTTAATCTCATTATGGTCAAGAACCTATTCCTTGAAAGTTTACCAAATGGCTTGTATGTTGACATCTAAGATCGTAAAACTGAAATGAACACAATGCCAACGAGTAAGATCAAGTACAACAAGTGACGGCCAGCTCTACAAATCCTCAATAGCCACGACTCCCCCTCCGCAGGCGAAAACAACAGCAGAAAGAAAGAAAGAGAGACAGGATTTCAAAACGGATCTCTCGTACCTCATCGGCGAGTACTCTGTTAAAAGAGGGCGACGCTTCCAGCGGCGACCAGATCTTGATGTCGTAATCTATCCCTGAAGAAGCCAGAACTGTAACGGTCCAGAAAGTGAACAGGGGTCAACATCGTCACAACATATTGGTGCAGGGGACCGAGGCCGAGGTGGGACTCACTGGGGTCATAGGGGTGCGGCTGCAGGCAGTTCACCACGTGGTTGTCGGCTTCCAGCAGCATGAGGTGCTCGGCAGTGTGTCTGTCCCAGATGAAGATGTGGCCGCAGTCCGAGCCACTCATCACAAAGTTGTTGCCCCAGAAACACGACTCCTTGATCTATGCAGCAAGGAAAAGGAAGGCAACGTGCATTTTATTTCAAACGCCAGCCTTTTGGGAAACGGCTTGACTTTTCCACTTTCTCCACAGGAGGAGCCGGAAAAAAATGGCTAGGTCTTTTTCTTGGCCCTTTTGGCAAATCACCTCTCACAAATCGGATGTAAAGAAAGAGCCTGGGGTTTACCATTGTCCTGGAGTTGCGGTGGCCCTTGTAGACCATCTTGACCGAGGGTCTCCTGATATTCTGGGTCTCGCTCTCCTCCATCTCCCTTCTTTCTTTCCTCCTGCGAAAAAGCTCCTGGATCCGAGTTGCCGCCGAGCGTCTGACAAACACGAAAAAAACACGCGCGCAAATGTGAAGCGCTAACACACGTGCACACACAGACACATATTGAAAAAAAGAATAAAAAAGGGACACAAACAATGCCTCGCCGTCTGTGGTGCTCGTGAACTCCATGCTGTGCACTGAAGCCAGATTGATCAGTTCAACCAACTCTGAGGTGGAAAGCAGCCCCTTAAAAAAGCAAAACACCTGCTCGCTCGGTCACAGCTGAGTGAAGCCATCAACACTGTTAGGCAAAGCCTTGTACATTCGTCACAAGACCCGTCGTGTCACTGAATGTTGAAAAAGTTTTATTTTATATACAGCACCGAATCGCAATATACATTATCTCAAGGCACTTTAAAGCAAGGCTGTTGATGTGGTTTTTGAAAAGTGATCCCTTTGAGAAAATCGAAATTTGACCTCGCTCTGTTGCCAAGCTGTCATGCGCACATTGGTTACTCCCTCCTCATTGGAGCGCGAACGATTAACGCTGAACTTTGGTAAACTCCGCTTATATTATAGGAATATAGTTTTCTTTGAAAGCGCTTTTCCAATAATATCTGTCAGTTTCTGACCCTTTGGACTCGCAAATCTGCGTCGGCATTGACCAGAAAGCAATCTTTATCGGTCGGGCCCCCTCGTTTTTCGCCTCTCTCCGGCGACGCTTCGTCAAAATGGACTTAGTAGTAACATGCACCACAATCGCTACAACCAGCTGTGTGTTTTGTTAGTAGTTTTTTTCTTGCGAGTGAAAAAAGAACAAAACAACAACACCGAGGCCTCCTCTTCGTTCTAAGCAGTGTTTTGAGTTAATGAAAATGCTCTGCTGCATGTCACACACCCCTAAAAGGTTAGAAGCTTTCAGCTGCCAGTGCAAAGACTTTACCTGATCATCCTATCTCCTACTGCGGATCCTCTGGTATTAAGTCTATATTTGTAGTAAAACAGTCAATGGCAATTAATCGTTAGAAAAAGAGGCCAAATCAACATAAGCACCCTTAAAAAGTGAGTCATATTTAGATTAAAGACATATAGAGCTACTCATGAACATGAAACCATCTTTTGTAGAGGTACAGCTTGCCTGACGTACCTCTGTCCCTGTCCCCTGAGCCTCGCTGACGGGATGAGGATGGGATCGTCGTCGCTGTCGTCAGAGTCCGGGTTGGCAGGCCGCGCAGGCGGCTGACTCGGGCCCTCCCATTGCGACGCCGCGGGGCCACGCTGTCTCTCCGCCGCGGGCTCCGACCTCCTGCAGCCCCCCGTGGTGTCCTCGGTACCCTCCGGCTGACCCCGCTCCGTCGGGGAGCGCATCGCCTCGGAGGAGCCGCCTGCCGCGGCTGAGGCCACCGACCCGTCGTGGACGCCAGAGCAGGAGGCGTCGCACGGTGGCTCCGCGGAGGCGGCCGACAGAGTCGGATGTCTCTGGGACACCGAAGGACCTGAAGCAAAAGACACAAAAATTACCATTTTGTCTTTGTAGTACGTTTACCTTTCCTATTGTGGCTAGGCTGTCGTTGGCATGCGTTTCACGTTTTTGTCTCCTTGTCCATTTGTGAATCGTCTCCATGCATGATTGTCTCTTCGTTGGATAAAACGTACTCGTGTATATTCGTCTTGGATTTGTGTACTACAACATAACAACATGCAACAACATATGGCATGGTTGCAGGCGCAGAAAGTGCACACCGCTTCCTTAAAAGACATTCGTTTGGGGATAAAAAATACAATGTCTATCATTTCTTTGTCATATGTGTTTTCTTTGCGACATTTCATGTACACAAACGTAACTTTACTTATAATAAAAAAATAAAAAACATATTTACGGATGCATATTGGAAGCAAAATCCACATTAAGTAGCCCCTATCTCAGCTGCTGTAAATGTAAAACTTTAACACCTTTTATAAGTTAATCTGGACTGCCCCTTTCCGTTCTTACAAATATAACTTTTAAAACCCAGCACTTTACTTCAAAAAACACGACGAGGTCTCACCTTGCTCTGACACTAAACTCGCAGTCGCTGAGGCCTCGGACGTTTTGTGAGCACTGCTGCCCATAGAGCCAGACGTGCTGCTCCTGCAGGGGAAAGAAAACAGAGAACCAAGCTCCTTAAGCTGCTCAGCCACATGGACCTTTGTGTCAGTTCTTCCTCCGTGAATAATATATTGTACAAGACCCATTGTGTGACTTACGTTTGATGTTTAACATTTCTTGTATAAATTGAATTTGTATGTTGGTGAGTGGCTGGGTTTTCGATTGGGTAATATTAGGTAGCCAACAGATTGTCCATTATTGCGTATTTCTAGACTAATAGGCTACTATGTAAACAAAGTTAATAGTTTATGGAGTCTAAATACCATCGAAACAATAAACATGGCGATTTCAATTTGGCAAGCAAGGTTTCTCCGTTTTTTCCACTCTTCCGCGCACCAACAAATTGTGGTTTTGTGAATATGAGCGATACAAAAAGGTTTCAATTAAATTAACTTTGACTTCAATAAAACCTCACCGTGCTTTCATTAGGAGCTAGACATTTGCAGAGCTTACGGCGATCACTCACCACTCGTCAGTGAAGTCCAGCTTGATGGTGCTGGTGGTGGTTCCCTCTGAGCTATAGTGTAGGCTGAGGACCGGCTCGGCTGCACCGGGTCGACTGGTGCCGGCGGTGAAGGACGTGGAGGCGCCGGTGGGGGCGGGCACAGAAACAGGTTCCCTGGGGGGTGAACCTGCAGCTTCTGCTCCTCCTGAGAGGAAGATACAGGGGGGAAAAAGCCAACAAGGATTCATCAGTGCTGTCGGAACAAAATCAAACTGGCCGCTGTATTGAAGCTTACAATTTTGGACAACTCGTAAAACCTTTTTGCTGTTGTTCACAGCACGTGAAGCACATCGGAAATGTGTCACTTCCCATTGATACACGGAGATGGTAACATGCAGCGGTTGTTAACAGAGCAAACAAAGGTGGACTCGATGTTACAAATGGGATCGACTGTCAACAGCAACGGGACAGAAACGCACAGAGAAACATGGTGGAAAGGTAAACGCCTGGGAAGGTCGTAGCACACCTCAGTCGGTTTATAACAGTCGTGTCAGGTAGATACAAATAAAATGTTCAAGTTCAAAGTTTAAGATTTTGTTTACCTTTTTGTGTTTTACAGGTTCCATGTCGAGACTAAAACAAAACTATTTGTGCTGCAATAATATGAAAGTAAACTCACAATTCAATCTAAATTTGCAGCCATTGGTTAATTTATAAATAATCCAGCTGAGGTAAATGTAATCATTGACAGTGTTAGAGTCAACAGGCAAATCATTTGGTTTGGTCATTCAAGGTTTTTCAGCTATAACAACAAGGGAAAATATATTGGTACAGTGCAACTATGTTTTGTTTGTCATTGTCAGTAGCTTCTACATTTGACCACACAGATGCAAACACACACACACATAATACATATATTTCTGAATTTTTGAAAGCCAATTCATTGAGTATTATAATCTGTAGTCATATAATGGGAAAGTAAATCCATGGATGCAAATGCTCAGAGAATAGAGTCTCAAAAAGGAAAAAGGGACAGATTATGGAGAGAATTCAGGGTGAGGAATAGTTTTTATGGCTCAGAGGGAGGGGGGAGAAGACAGAAGGAGTGCCGGGGTAAGGGGGGGGCAGTTGGGAGGACGCACCCTGCTGTTCATCAAGAGTCATGGATCCCAGCTGTTTGTTTACCACAGAGGAGGGCGAATCTGGAACACAGACGAGACCTTCTAAACATCGGACACAGAGGTCAAACCTGAGGGCTCACAAAGTAAAGGAGCAAAAAGGTTAAAGAATTTTAAAGTCATTATAAAAATAGATCCGAGGCCAAGGAGGAGGCCAAAAAAAAAAACGAGCCAGAAGATTAAGCCAGAAAAATGCTTAATCTGATTTCAGGGAGAATCATTTTGTATACTATCTGTGCAGATTCAGCCTTTATACACACACATATTTACTTTTGCTTACATGTGGTATATTCCTGTGATGTCATATATTTTGGTAATCACATTAATGAACCTATTCTGAGATTCAGATTATGTGTGCTCTAGACATGGTGACATGGTTTGAGATTCAATTAAAAAACAACACTATTCTCCAATCTCTTTCTCTCGAAAAACACATACAACATTGACTCTTTATTCTCTCAATGAATCACTGGTGGCAGATGAATCACCGATTGAGTTGAACAAGAAAAAAGTCCCTTTCAGACACAAGACCTCCTTAAGAAAACATGATGGCAATCGTTGATCTTGTGTCCAAATAGACAGAAGACTGAAATGAAGGCAGGAAACACTGTGAATGATCGCATCACATAATGGATTGCAAAAGAAATGTTAATCAAAACAACCACCATAATCCTCAAAAATGCCGCTCTCTGCCTAAATTTTTATGCAAAGGGCATTAATGCATCCAATGAGGAGAGAGAAATAAAATGTACAATGGCATTAAAAACCATCCCTGAGGTAATCCCTGACCCTAATGATAACTCATCTTTTGGCTCTTTGATGGCTCCATCATGACTGTTGCATTAAGAGATATGGAAAATGTACCGGATTGGCTGGAAAATCCATCACTTTTGCACGTTCTGTGTCTGAAAAGGGCTTTGGTTATGATTTGGTTGTTGAAGTGAGATCCAAATCAAAGGGAATCAGCCCCTCTATTATCACTCGTTAATACCACTGATCAGTGTGTGGGGTGAACAACCACATGAGCCATGAGGATGCCAGAGCAGAGCTTCAAACGTCAGCTGGTGGCGCTCACAAACGGACGGGTCGCGGGTGAGAACTCAAGCGATGGGGTGAGGACATTAGTGAGTGAGTGGGGGGCTGAACAAAGAGCAGGGAGGCAACACGGTGGCAGCGACGCGCGTTAATAAGTACAAGGGTGCATTATTGGAAAATGGAAAGAGGATCAGTGTGGGATTAGAGGGTCAGTTCGGGCAAGGTCGGGTGGCTCTGAAGCCGGACCGCCTCTAAAAACAGACACGTCTGCTTCGCCTACACAGAGCGGAAGCGTAAGATAGCAGGGGGTGGGCCGGATGAACAGCCTGTATGGGCTGCGTTGAAGCAGGGGGGTTGGGGAGCTAGGAAAGGGAGGGTAACCTGTACGGGGTTGTGTCTCAGCAGCGGCAGCAGAGGTTCCAGCTCTTTGTGACTGTCTCTCAGCGGCTGCAGTGGAGGAGGAGGAGAAGGAGGAGGAGGAGGAGGAGGGAGAAGAAGAAGAAGGAGGAGGAGGAGGAGGAGGAGAAGGGGCCGCTTGCTGACCCAGTCCTGGGGGGTCTGCCAGCCGGAGTAACCTCTGCAAACGTCTACACACTAAACTTATGGGAAGCCGGCGAGGGCCGTACTCTGACGGAGAGGCAGAGGAAGAGAGGGAGAAGAGTGAAAGCATGATTAGAAGATTGACGGGAGGAAGGTGTGAGGAGAGCAGAGAGTCAGGCAAAGAAAAAAATGGAGCAGGAGAACAACAGGATGCTGAAGAAAAAAAATGAATTGAGGCTGCTGCTTGAGTGGCTCCAACATACATTTATACACACGGAATTCAGCCTCCACATACTGAAAGGGAGCGGAGAAACAGGTGACCCATTTCTCCGAAAAAGGTCACCGGTGGCGGTTGTGTTGTTGTTTGAGCTTTTACCTGACGGGGCAGGGTCTGAGGTGGCTGCCATGGCCGTGGGGGTCCGGGTCGTCTCTGTCTGACTCCTCTGCTCCGAGTCAGGGGAGGAGGGCGGGGCCGCGGCTGTTGACAATGAACCTGAGGAGGAAGAGGAGGTGGACTTGGGCATCGGGGCGGCGGCGGCAGGAGCGGGGGTGGCGGTGGTGGAGGCAGCGGGTCCAGCAGGCTCCTCGGAAGGGTCTGTCCCCACAGGCCGCTCTGTGGCCCCGGGCTCCTGACTGGGGGCTCCTGCAGGGGCCCCGGGTGTACTCGATGCAGCCTCCGGACGTACGGCTGTTCCTGGAAGCAAGAATATTAAATGGCGTTCATTAAGACCATATTCACATGAAAACCGATGAGAGCTACTGTCAGTCACTCGGTGAACACGGCCTATTCCCAGACAACTCTGACAGGGAGTCCACCCTCACCTCGGGGCCTTGTCTGCGGCCGGGTTCCTCTGCCGCTCTGGGCCTCGCTGGCCTCCTCAAACCAACGAGACAACATGTCAGACATCCTCTGCATCAGAGACACATTTGGGCTCTGTTCCCCTGCAAGAGTAAAGATCGTTTTCTTTATAACTATTCACACTGCTTAGAAAATAAAGATATACTATATATATATATATATATATATATATATAAAAGGTACTGTGTGCACTTTGGTAGGAGAAACGAGTGGGTCCAATAAAAATAGCAGTGTACATTCAATACTCAGTTAACAGGAAGCTGCGGGTGCAAGGACAAAAGAGGAATACCATTTTAATGTAGCCATTAAACAAAAATTGATTGAAGGACTGGGAATAAATAAAGGTGGGGAAAGAAAAGTGGGACAGAGTGAGGCAGTTGTGCTTTCAGTTCAAGCAAAACCTTCAAAACAGAGGAGGAAAAGTTTGGGAAGCTTTAAGCAATAAATAAGACCACGTTTTTATGCTCTCATTTTGCAGCATCATTCAGGGATTTTATTGCTCGAGAATAAAAGCCTGGTGCGAATTGAAATTGAAAAACTGAGATGTAAATAGAAATACATTAAACGTGGGGACTTTGTGAAATTGCCTCAGGGACCAGATGTGTAATTTGAGAGCGGTGCTTTAAGCTAAACAAGCAGGAGCACATCTACGTCAGCTGTGGCACCGTGATCCTACCGTCTCTCTCCCTCTCACTCTCGGGACGAGCTCGGGGGCCAGTGTCAGACCAGTCACCTCGTAGTCGGAGACGCTTCACCGGAGGCTGCCTCAGCTGTGGAAACACAGACACACACACACATAAAGATACATGAGCAGTTACTCAGTCTCAGGGCATGATCAAATATAGCTTCGCCGCCAAAGCAAAACACTTGTCGGTGTCCTCTTTTAAATGACCCCCCCCTTCTCACTGCACGACTGAGGTTACCTTCACTTTCCAGTGAACAGCAGGGCAACAGGCAAAAGCCCAAAATAGAAAATGGAAGGCGGGGGTGTTGTGGGGGGTTTCGTGTGGGGAATATTCACTGCCTTACTTAGTATCTGTCATCGGGTCTGCACATGGGCTGGGGGTGGTAAAAAGAAACAGAGGATGGAAGAAGACAGTGCCACATATACGAGATAAAAAGAACAAAGTGTATAAGAATGGGAGGGAAGCGTAATACTTTATTTAGATGTCATACCCCCCACACACACGCACGCACGCACACACACGCTCTCAGACAGCTATTTTGGAGGATAGAGGAACACTGCCTGCGTCAGTCACTGAATTTGGAAAGGAATGCGTGTGGTGGCTGCATCTCGACGCAGCTGAACCCACCACGAGGCCTGGAAACCCTGGCAACATGATCCAGCACATTCAGTCACACGAGAAGCAGTGACTGGTACACACCATGAACACATCTGAGATCCAAACTGAGCCCCAAACCAAACAGATGCGATGACCCAAATAAGTGTCGCTAATAATCCTCCCTTTTCTTTCTTTCGATCATTCTTCTTTCCTTCCTTCATCACTGCATTTCTGCTTCCCTCCTGCTTGTCGCTTGTGGAGTCATTAGCTACGCTCACTGCACTGCATCAGCCAGTACAGATATAGCATCGATGTCCGTAGAGAAGCAGACTGCAACAACAGGACCACCTCTGTTTACGACAAACAATACATTTTTCCACCAGGTTGCATCCTTCTGGCTGGTCATCCTCTGTGGCTCCATCATAATTTCCCTATTTTAGCCTTTAAGCCCAAACATCGGCAAAACCAAGATCGGACCTATACCGAGTCATCCTCTTAGCACCGTGAATATCTGTATAAAAATCTCTATGTGACCCATCCAATAGTCATTGAGATATTCCTTTAAAATCACGTGCCGCGGGCGTGCCTAAAACATACAGCTCGTTTGCGCTCACCTCCTCGCGCCTCTCCTCCGACGGGCCCTTCAGCTCTCGGGCCTGGTCATCTTTGGGATCGAACAGGTAGATGTAATCCGAGGAGTAGCTGACGAGCACCTCCTGCCCGTCCTCACTGTAGCAGAGAGACGTCACCCGGCAGGACTTGTTGGAGAGGTGGGCGGGAACAAAACGAACGCACATGCCCGTCGTCCCCCGGCCCATGTAGTTACCTGAGGAGGAGACAGAGCAAGATATTGTCGGCTGGGTTTGTAATGTACATTTGACCTTTTGATTATATTGCTGGGATCATTCTGTACAACATTGCGAGAGCCTCCAGATACTCAAACCCACTGCACATTTTGAAACATAAAATATTTTTTGTCTGATTCTGAATTGATTCTTTTATTTTTGTTTGTAAGACTGGTCTCTGGGCCCGGTTGAACTCATCACATTGCTACTCCTATCCAGCTCTTGAGATTTTAGAGCTTTAAGCTTTGCTTTTAGCTATAATCTTACTTCTTCTACTGTGTGCAATTAAAACTTTAAACCCACCAAGACCAACAACAGGGTCACATCAGTCAGTCAATACAACAATAATGTGCTCCAACGTTATGCCTGTCAAATATTTACACACTTGTCCTAAAGAGCGCATAAATTTCGATTTCCATTTTTTTTCCAATGCCCTGCATTTCAATTGATTCCACTAGGTGGCGCGACCTTTTCTAAAGCCGAGTCAAACGTCTCTACACAGCAGAACTCCCGGTAAGTGGAAACCACGTTTACGTACGCATCCATGCCATCAACATGCCGTGAGAACTAGATACAATAAAACACAAACACTCTAAAATCTCAATAAAACTTGCGCTGCACGTAAATTCAATCAGTACAGGTGCTCTGTGTCCGGACTCATGAAGTGCAGCAACAAAACAAGCCCGTCTCCCTCACAATAACGAAGAACATTAGTTCCGCTATGAATTTTTTCGCATTTGCCATTGCAATAAGTCACCCTACTTTAAAATTTAAATTCTAGCCGCAACTTTTGCCATTCTATTTTATATTATATTATAACATTTATATTATTCCTATCATTAGATCATTTGGGCTATTGGCTCACCCCCCATCCCCAATCTGCTAGTGGCGACCTTTACATTGATATTTATTTATCAAGATTTGATGCTAAAACGTCAAACAGCCCTAAAGTTTGTACAGCAGTCATCATCATTTCCACCAATAATAATTACAAATACAGAGGGTGCAGAATGAGTTTTCGATGCAGATGACCGTGTTTACCTGTCGCTCTGGTGCCCAGCATGCGTCTGTCGTAGATTCGCACCGAGCTGTCGGAGCAGCCCACAGCCAGATAATACGGGACCAGTGGAGAAATGGATATAGATGTGGCTGCTCTCCGACAGTTTATCAGGATGTCCTGAAATCACCGTAAACACAAAGATGAACTTTCCAGAGCCAAAATATGTGAAGTTATTTATGCCAGAATAGGTTGCACCATTTTGTCAAATGTTGTCTTCGTAATGGATAATCAAGACAAACTAGGTTCATTGGGCACACCAAGCTAAAATAATAGAACCACCTTGCAATGAACTCTACCTTCATCTATGTGATACTGTTCAGTTTTTATTTGTGCGTTTTAGTTTGTAGGAGTTGATTCCACTTCAAGGTCGATCTTTGTGGATGTGATTTTTTTTGGTAGCGCTGAACTGCCGTGAAATATTGAGAGAAGTGTTTCTAATATATTATCATATGACTACCTTCAAATCCATGAGTGTAGACCGAAAACACAACCCTTAAAGCAGTGCAGTATAATTCATCGGCCATGTATACTACAGCATCTACTATAATAGGGTTCAATCAACACTGGAAAAAGTTAACACTAAGATAGGAGGCATGTTGAACTATTAAAATCATCAAAATAATAATAATTTACAAGCCGAGAAGTCTCACCTGTATCACTGACATGTTTTAAGGTATTTAAGAGAGTGTGGTGACAAAGTCTGTGTAAGTGTACACACACACACACCTATCATCCAACACTGAGCTTTCTCTTATGCAGACTTTTCTCAATTACTTCAGAAAGAGAAGAACAAAAGATCAGAAGATTCCAGAAATGTGGAAAACGATCATCCGCATCAACCAATGATAAATTAAGAAAAATTAGAAATCAGAAAATCAGCTGGAGCTCATTCATAAAGAACATATTGAGTGAATCCTGGGCCACTCATGTTAACATTAGACCAATGTTAAAAATTAAAAAAAGAAACAAGTTATGACCTGCTGCTTAAACATTTCTATTTTGTTGTTAATGATTAAGGCCAATGACATGATATTTGATTTGTCAATAAATAACTAAATGATTCTCCATAACATGAATCAGCGACCCAAAGGAGAAAAAATATCACAGCTGTCACCGTACGTCTTTGCAGTCTTCTTTAGTGCAGCTCGTCTTTGTGCGTAGATCAAACCATCGCACCGTGCCGTCCTCCCCACATGACAGAAACGTGTAGGGGTCATTTGGTACCGTCATGATCTGGGAAAACAAATTTGAGTTGAAACATAAGATTGACATGCGTTTTGTCACAGTGCAGGCTCTGGGTTACGTTGACTGACTCTACTCTGGCTCAGTACCTCGTAAGCTGTCCCATAATGGCAGGTGAACTGACATTGTCTGTTGTGCTCAGGAGTCTTCTCAGTGTTGGTGTAGTAGATGATGCCGTCCCCAGAGCAGGAGATGATCTCCTGATCGTTGGTGTGGGGCATGAACTTTGCACTGAAGATGTTTGCCCGATGACCTGAACGTATCGACTTCTTGACCTGCAGACGAGAAGCAAAAATCACTGCTGCTGGAGAGAAATGTGAAGAAAATGGCTGCTGCACTGATAATAATAGCATAGCATAATAAATGATCCCAGACCTAAACATTTAATCTACCATTTACTTTAAGAACAGCATCCCTCTTTTTTCTTGTTGTTCCTACATAAATAAAGTGGAGTTGTGTGAATAATTGTTGTCACTTTACTGCCAGGACCCACCTTCTTGTTGTACGGGTTTGTGATACAAAGAAAGGTATCATCTGACCCCGACAGGATGTATTGACCTGTGTCACTCCAGGATATAGTGTTGACCTGCAGACAAAGGCTTGGAATGAGAGGCAACTGAAACACTTGCATCAATGTTAACATTGATACCGAAACTGTTCGTTTATTAGGCGACCTATATAATTAATAACTTGACTGACACATTACCTTATCTAATCATCATGAACACAGTGAGTCAGCATCGTTATCAGTTATGAACAGATTTCTTAAAAATCTGTTCCTTGTTTAGTATTGTGTGTGGTTTCCCCATTTCAGGCCACTGGAATTCCAAATGAACAGGCCGAGACTAGTAAATGATCTGTACTTCTACAACCCATAAACGCGCTCATGTTGACAAAGGGTCACAAGTAGTTTGCCCTATGGGGTTGTGTCATATTCATATTTTCCTCTCCATGTCAATCTACTTTCATCAGCATGTAATTATGAAATGAAACTACAGACGGTTGGTAATGGAACTCCGACGGACACTGTTTGTTTGGTCGATTGTAATGGAGCACTGCAGATCGTTTGTGTCATTGTTGTTTGCCGCCACTCTGTGTGTTGTGTGTTTATCATCACACCGTTGCTACAAAATCAGTCTGCGGCTTCAGTTCCACCAGTAACAGATCATTTAGCACATCCTGCAAACTCAGGGCTCAGGCCTCTTACACATTTTAACAGGTTAGCATCTATTTATACAAAAGTGCATCTTAAGAAGGTTAACATTTCATTTGACTATGTGGGTGAACCTGTCTCCATGTCTCTCGTGTGATGACAGATTAACTGACAGTGTCAGGACAGATACAGGTAAAGGAGGAGATGTGGTCATCTAAGCGTAAGAGTATTGTTATGGAGATTGTGAAGTGCAGAGTTACAAACAATTTACAGTTCTCATCCTTGATGTCGATCTCATCTGCATAAACTGCATCCTAATGTTTTTGACTCTGTTCAATGACAATAGCATTAATTCAGATGTGTTGTGAGCTATATCTACCGTCCCTCTATCCATCTTCTCTGTTTTTATTGATTTTGCAACGTTCACTGTGTGTGGAGATGCTCTACAACTGCAATTTGTTGACAAGCAGCAACAGAAATGTGGCCACAGATCAACATGTCTCTGTTAAAAAAAAAAGATCAGAGAACATGTTGTTTATTGGCTTGGGTTAATGTTTAGGTGGGAAGACCCCAGAGGTGTGTCAAGAGACAACACTAAAATGTATTTATCAATCATGTGGTCCAAGCTAAACATAAAAAAAACAAAGCTGCAAGTCATCTCCTTTGAAAGGCTTAATTTAAATGCTTCACTTGCGCAGGAAACCTTTTTAGTCTCCTTTGTTCTTTTGCAGTGAGAGGCAGTGATGTATCTGTACAGTAGCTCCAGCTCTCACCACTCCACTCTCTATAATTCATGACTTCCTGATTAAAGCGTCTTTGGGGATCAGCTGCTATATCTTCAACTATTCTGAATCATATGGACTAACAAACTTTTGTACAATTAACATAAATAGTATAATAACAATCAATTGAGGACTATTTACAGAATATTAGATGTATAAATGTGAAAAATAACAAATGACCATCACATCTTTCCATGGCCTAAATTGATGTTTTCAAATGACATTTTTGGCAAAATATTAACTTAATGATTATTATCTCATTATTAACATAGATAGAATTAATGGCATTTTATTTGATAAACGGGTTGAGTGAAAAATAGTTTTGATATCATTTTCCAGCCTTTAATTCAACACAACAACTAAGTTTGTCTATACATTAAAAATGTTCCCCCAATCCTTGTTACTGCAGCAGCTCTGATTTAGAGTGGGCAGGTATTAACTGCTCCTCTCCCGAGACTTGTGCACTGTGGTTGTTGTGGTGTTTTGGATGGACAGGCGGCCTGGCACTGATACACAGGACGCGTGACTGTCATGTCAGCTTCAGGTTTCTGACCCACGTAAAGTCAAAGATCTGCTCGGACACTGAAGCCTCACAACCTGACTTTTCTTTCAACAGGACACATGCACATAAACAAAACAAAAGAACTAATATCATTTAGCAAATATGTTGGCACTTACACAGCCATCGTGTACATTCAGTGTTGATTCAAGTTTAAGTCTCTGGACAAATTCTTTTCTACCTGTGAAAAGAGAAAATTGGAAAATGTAAAGCAATGACAAGAACACTCTGTCTGTCCAAATCATGCATTATTGTCAGTCATGTAAATAAAAACTTTCTCAGAATCCAAGAGGACATCCTTAGATTTCCTCACTTGTCCAAACACAAAGGAATTTTAGTTTAATACTAGATGAAAAAGAGAACAATAGTAAGTATTTATATTTAAATGGCTTAAGACAGAGTTATTTCTAAACCCCTGTTAAATGTCTGTATAATGACCAATTCTGCTAATCATTTCACTTCTGTTATAAAAAACCAAGAGGGACTTTCAGACAGTGAGCTGAATCCATGCCACACACTTGAGGGGTTTGGGTTGTGGCATGTTCATATGTGTGAGTCTGACATTACACAGCCACAAAGTAATGCAGAAAAAAAAATCAAGGAGCTGAAAATTGGATGGTGGTGATACATTACATACATACATATTACAAAAACATTTTACTGACTCTACTAAAACTGACATTCTCATTTTAAAGTTCTCTGATTGACGTCGACCAGCCAGTGCGAGGTGGATAAGTGTTTGGAGGATGACAAAGGCACCTTCCTTCGTTCATTTATGTACTTATTTTTCTTTTAAAAGACCACTGATCGAAGGTCTTGCAGAGCAGTTGCACGTGTTGCAGCAAAAGCCCATACTTTGTCTACTAGGCAAACAGGTCTCTCCCACCACCAGCGGCTATGCATTTAACATGCACCGGCAGGTTTCATCAGTGACGTGCAGGGATTGTTCTCTCCCAGAGGAAGAGTCACACTGAAGCCTGAGCTCACAATGGATCATGCATTTGACAGTCAAACTTTTAGTCACGCCAAGGACTTATATTATTGACAAATATTGAAGTTGTACATAACGCGACTGCTCCCATGAGCAGTTTTCCATATGAGCTCACTGCATATACCTCAGGCAATGCTAACTTGTTTACATTACATTTACAGGTCGTGTCTACATCCCTATAGGATGCTGGGATACCTTGAAAAATGCATTTTCAACCAACGCCCATCACTTAACTGCATCCAGCGTCACTAAAAACTCAGGAAGCCATCGGAAGTTAATGAACAGCGTCTACCAAATAAATCAATGCAAACATTACAACTGAGATTTATTTTCCTTAACCTACCTCCGGGAAGTTTCTCTGTTGGAAAAAAAATATATATATATAGACCAATACTTGTTACCCCCACCACCGCCCCTCCCCCTCCCTAGAGCTAAATATATCCTACAAGAGCTCTCACCAACATATCACTGCATGTACCCTCCACCCATTCACAATAACAACTCAAACCATATCTCAGGCAATCTAAATACAGCACTGACTAAATCTCGGCGGGCTCCGGGGGTCCTTAACCTACCTCCGGGAAGTTTCTCTGTTGGAAAAAAAAAATATATATATAGACCAATACTTGTTACCCCCACCACCGCCCCTCCCCCTCCCTAGAGCTTAATATATCCTACAAGAGCTCTCACCAACATATCACTGCATGTACCCTCCACCCATTCACAATAACAACTCAAACCATATCTCAGGCAATCTAAATACAGCACTGACTAAATCTCGGCGGGCTCCGGGGGCCCCAACGTCTACAGGCTTGTAAATCTTCATTCGGCCTCTATCAGGTGCTGACTTTGACAGGGCACACTGCAGAAAACTCTTATAAACCCCCTCCACCTCTGTCGACAATAATGTCCTCTGCTTCTCTGTCCTCTGCAGTCGCCGCTCCTCCTGAATGCTGTTCCCCCACATCCACTCACTGACTTGTACGCATTCCGTCATGGCTCAAACGAGGACTACACTCACAGGAGAATTCAAACTGATTTGTTTTAGTTTTAGAGTAACGATCAGCAATCACAAGCAGCATAGAAGGAGAACGAATTATAACGAATAAAAACTCTCTACTCCTCATACACCACATTAATCGGCTACCTCATCACAACCAAACACACTGTGAACTTATCATAGCCATGACCATTTCCACACAGTGGTGTATCACACCATTGTGATTAGTTAATATCTACTCTGAAACGGAAACAGATTGAATCATTTTAATTACAGTAGTTGAAAATTGTATAAAACGTCAAAGCACAGATATTGACTAAAGATCTTGTTTGTACATAGTAGGACCAATTATTGCCAATATATCATGAACATACCTGTCTGTTGCCTGTTTATTTTTTATTACATCATTAAGATGATGTCATTTTACATGACTAAGGCCTGGTTTCACCCTATTATGATCATTTTGTTTTTGTCTTTAGAGTTAACTCTGCCTGCGTAGGCACTTGGTGGCGCAGCCAGCAGTTGGCCGCTTTGCCATCATCATTCATCTATCTGTACAAAATCCCGTGTTTACACAGAAATTGCATCCATGCAGTTGCTCGTGTGGAATACAGTTTAAATATCTCACAGAGAATTAAAAGCTGGATTTGTTGGTGTTCTCGTTCCAGCTACAGCCTAAGAGACAGCTCCATTACGGGGACGATCCCTACCACCCAATCCAGGTGTCTCAGTCTCTCAGTTGAGTTGGATTTTATTGACATGCGGGTCCAGTGGACCTGGATCTCACTCTGCAGAGGGAGCTGCAGCTCTCCGTCCCAGCCCGGAGGTGTGGGCTACAGCCATGTTTAGGTTCAGGTTCGCTGTCAGTTCATCTGATCACAGCCTGCGGAGGACCCATCGGCTACACACGACGATCAAAATCACACGTCTCTTCATATCACATCTACTTCTTTGTTCTTACCTAAATAGTTGGTCCTGATGGTGTTGGGCTCGTTGTATCCAATTAAGCGTTTATTTACATCCCACAGGAGGTTGCCAGAGCAGGACATTGTAACCATATGTGCTTTCAATTAACAATAACATTGAAACTAAGCTAACCCTTCTCCCGCTGGTGTCGCCTGTAGTCTATTGTCGCTTGGGTTTTGCCATCGGGATCGTTCCCCGCACGTCGGGACAGTGCTAACGTTAGCTAGCTGCGACACTCGGCGTCTGCATTGCCGGTGAGGACGGGGCGAGTGTCTGCGGCGCTGTGTCCGCGGTCCCGCGGAGATCGCAGCGACTGTATCCCTGCTCGCTGGGCAGCTAACTGTCCGGGTTGATAGCCTAGCCTGGTTTATCAGTCCCAGCAAGCAGCGGTCAGCTGTGTCCACACAACGCGAGACTAACCGAGAGACGCTCGCTTTCACAAGCCGACCAGCCGCCGGGGCGGGGTGGGGCAGGTCACGCAGCTGAGCGATGCTGCAATAGGTTCGGTCTTACTGCCATAATTAGGAGTAATTAACATGGTGTTTTTTTTAATCCTAGTTTGTGGATTAGAGATTGAATAATATGAAACATGGCAATAGAACAAGGTAAGGAAAAACACCCAGGATATCAACATGTCTAGTCACAGTCACCCAATTTGAGCATTTTATGCTCATAATAAAAAAATTGCTGACAGAATTAGCCAATTTGCAATATTTAGGCTAAACTCTTACGTAATAAAGGTCTAAAAACATTTTTTTTTTTTAAACAGGAACGCACGTATTAATATGTGTATTTTTTTTAAAAAAAAGTTTTTTTATGTCACATACAAAGTAAACAAAGTGATCATGCATGCTGTATATCGGGGCCTAGCGCTAGAATCTTAGCCTGCATTTCTATATTTCCAGGAAGACACTGACTCTGGAGGGAAGATGAAAAGAAGGCTCTCTGTGTTGAGTAGACTAGTTTGAGGCACAGTTATGTTTGGTTGGAATTCAGCCCTGTACATGTAAACTGGTTAGACAGGCAGTCATGGGGCAGTTGCTGCTAATTTAAAGATTGTTCCAGAGTTATGAAAAAAAGGACTGTTTAAGCATGTCGTGGACCACCATGCAAAAAACGAAACCCTTTTTTGTTTTTGAAAAACAACAATATGCATCTGAGTTGCAGATTTATGATTAATCTCACATGGCATGTACCAACTATTCAACATACAGGTCAATGACCTAGCAACTGTTATTGTATGTTTGTTAAATAGAGGTATCTTACATTTAAGGTGTTTTAAACGCAGTAATAGCATTTATTGTGTGTGAATTCTATTAGGATTTACAATTTGAAAAAGATTGCCAGTTGCACAACGATTGTACACAATTAATATGATTATTCCGATATTTCCGTTCAAACTCGTTAACCATTACAAATGGACCTCAGAATGCTCTCTTTGAGCGCGTCCTCAAAGACTTCACTCGTACCCACCAAGTCAGGAAATGTCGGAGTGGAAAAGAAACGACACCGTGTGGTCCAGTCGTATCGAGGTTATGACCACATCGACCAATTAAAAAATAGGGGCTGCTGGGACCCCGCCCCTTTGCGTGGTAGGTTGCACCGTGGCGAAAGTCACCCCGTCGTGTGGGTCAGAGTGAAGCAGCCGACAGCTAGCAGCGTTAGCCCGGTGTCGACAGTAGGACAGAAGCATCTGCCCTTCACACAACTTGCGTTCATTAGCTAACCGTTCACAGCCATACCAGGAAGCAAAAAACGAAGTGTTTTTTTTTTTTTTTTTTATCTGTGACTCAGAGAAAGAAGCGTAGCTAGCCAACCGGTTGTGACGCGAGCTAGCTCCCAAGTTTTCGTTAAGGATCTATATCCCCGAGTGAACATCCACAGCCATGGCTGCGCTCAGAGCGTCCTACCACAGGATCCTGGACAAGATCGAGCATACTTTGCCGGCCAAGCTGAAGCCTCTGTACAACCACCCTGCAGGTGGGTGACAGCCGAGCCTACACGGGCTCTGTGCGTCGGTGTGTGTGTTTGTGATGGTGGCTGACGGATGAGGGGCTCTGGGTGTGATGTGGATGCACTGTCCCGTCTTGACAGCATGATGAAAATAAATTCTGCATGGCAACAGTCAGACAGGGTTTTCTTGAGATTAGAGCCCTTTTATAATTTCACCAGGGAATTTCATCAGGAAATGCAACTTTCTAGTCTTTCATAATTGTGCCTTTTGCAATTACAATTGTAACCTTCTCATCATAAGAACTTTGAACCAAGTTTAAAATTGAAGGTTATTGGCCTCTTCCATTAAAATAATGGATTAAAATATGTCTACAGAGTTAAAGCAAACACTGAGCATTAAAAACGACATGAAGGGAGGTTTTATTGCATTAGATGCATTATATTTTGTGACGCATACCTCAAACAGTGATAACTTACACACAAACCCAGGGCTCTCCTCGATATTAACTAAAGGGTACTGGCATTAAGGAGTCACTGGGGATGGTCTGCTCTTTTTTTTTTCGTTTCTTTTTGCAAGGGTACAACAAGGACTTCCCTTGCAGGTACACTGGGCGGTGACAATAGGGCCAACTCCCTCAGAAGATGATTTGCAGGGACAGATTACGTCCTTGTTGCTCCTCCTGCAGCATTGGTCAGGAATGTGGTCAAAGTGTGTTCCAGCCCAGCAGCTTCTTATGGTCCCTGACATTGTTTTCCTTCCTGGGCTCTAACTAAAGGTGTCCAAGTGTGTGTTATACAGATACTTAAGCCTGACTGTCTGGGCTTGCATCTAATCTTTTCACATATTAGAATAGCCTGGCCGGAAGATTCTAAGGAGAACCCCTCTGTGAAAGCAATTGTCATGTAATAATAATAATAATGATCGTTTTATTATTATTATTAATGTTGGCAGGTTTGGCATACTTGTCGAGGGCTTGTTGTGTTAAGTGATGTTCAGTGGTGTGTTATCACCCAGATGATGTGATGGGAAATTGTTGTCCTACCATGGCTTGCGCGACAAACATTGTCCTAAATTTTCAGACATTGTCATTATACTAAATTGATTGCAATCTGGTACCCCGTGCAGCGCTGTAGCTAACTATTATTGATTAATCTGATAACTATTGTTTTGATTAATCGATGTATGTCCATAAAATGCAAATTTACCCACTGTGGGATAGTAAAGGTTTATTTATCTTATCTTTTCTTAAACATTTTAAAATATGCCATCAATGATACTGAATGTTATTAGAGTGATAGTTGTTCTCAGGCCAGCAGGTGTTCACTTTCACTCCCTATGTTGAAAAGTAAACGGAGCTGATTAAGTTTGAGTCTTTATCAGCTTTGGACATGCGGAGGGGTCCAAGGGCTGAGCATCAGGCATTTAAGTTTCATCCATACATTTACATTACGAACCTCAGAGAGATAACCAAAACTACAATGTAATATCCACTGTTGCAAAATGATTGTGAAATTTGAAATTTACATTATTTTTCTTATTTTGTAATTATAGGTCCTAAAACTGTTTTCTTCTGGGCCCCAGTGTTTAAATGGGTAAGTGATTTTTACACAGTCTAACCTCTACACATGACCCCTCACACCCACAGTTCATAACCTTTCTGGATCTTAAGCTTTAAATTGAACATTAAAATGTTATTATTTTAATACTTCCAGGGCCCTGCAGGTAAAACAAATCAAGTAAACATAAAAAAATTTGATGTTTGATGGATATTATGGTCTCTTCTCTCCAGGGTCTGGTTGCAGCTGGTTTGGCTGACATGACTCGACCAGCAGAAAAACTCAGTACCTCCCAGTCTGCAGTCTTGACAGCCACAGGTGAGACTAAGATTAGATCAATTATACCCACTCAGTTTGAAACAAAAAAAATTGAGAATTGAGTAGACACCAGGTCACTTAAATTTAACTTCAAGAATAGGAAATTTCGATTTTAATCGAACAATGTACGGCCACAGTTATTCATACAATATTAAAGTATTGATGTAGCCAAGAGAAAAGAATTGTGTGTAACAAGGAAATGACATTCTCAAATGTTGCAGCTGATAGAAGTTTCAAGTTCTATTCTTTGAAGTTGCAATAATTTAGAGAATATACACACACACACACACACACATTTATATTAAGTTGTTTTGCTCCCTTCACATTTTCAATAGGTGTAAGACCATACAAAATTATACTAGAGCTATGACTAGCTATGAATTGTGTGCATGTTTGGAGCTTGAATCTTCAATTATTATTTAAATGTATGACAATTCTGTGCTAAAGGCGACCTGATGAATCTGCTCTTGCAATATGTCTCCGCAAACAAATCTTATCTGTTACTGTTTTGCCAAAACATAGACTCTGTTCTCATGTGTGGCAGCTGGTTTAGCATTCGTGTGCTTAACCTTCACTTTGCACTGTTGAACTTCTCCACCAGGGCTCATCTGGTCCAGATACTCATTGGTCATAATCCCGAAGAACTGGAACCTGTTTTGTGTCAACTTCTTTGTCGGTGGCGCCGGAGCCACCCAGCTCTACAGAATCTGGAGGTGATTAGAAAGAAAAATAGTTTGATCACCTGATTGCCTCGAATAATAGCAATTTTATGCTTTATTTATGAAGCACTTTTGATGACACAGTTATAAAGTGCTACTGATCTCTGGAACATTGAGAAGACATCTGTCCAAGGAACTCAAGAAACACAGTGGTTCACATGGGATTTAAAGTCTTAAATATTATCAGCAGCAAGGCCCTCAAGGCGTTCCACAAGACCTTGCAATCAATCCGAAAACAAACAGCTGGTGTAAAGAGGCAAAAACATCTGTAACATAGTGCTCCAGTTAAAAGTTGAGCAGCTGAGTTTAGACGTTTGAAGTTGTTTATAGACTTTTTGGTTAATGAGCATATAACGTGTTATTGAAGTGTAAGGAGGTAAAAGCAAGATCCAATTTATGCGTCACATTACTCAACATACAAAGGGCTATAATATTTGGGAATAAGTGAGATAACAAAAGATAGGTGAACACACGCTTTCTGTTGAGCAGACACCCGGCCATCATTCCTGATATGAAATCATGATGACAAGTTAATGTGTAGTTAAGTGTGTCGCTGCTGTAAATGTGTAACAGAGTAGTTTTTATGTATACGGCTATTTTAACAATACCCAAAGACACTTTACATGGGATGTGATTTTGTCTC
The DNA here is from genome assembly GCA_016785305.1 of Colistium nudipinnis. Taxonomy (NCBI): domain Eukaryota; kingdom Metazoa; phylum Chordata; class Actinopteri; order Pleuronectiformes; family Rhombosoleidae; genus Colistium; species Colistium nudipinnis. The sequence continues at coordinate 1,992,625 of JAFBJU010000173.1, forward strand.
TCCTCTAACAGGCACAAGCAGGATGAGAAGGCAAAGGCTAAACAGGAGGCTGAGTCCTGAATGCTTTCTGTTTGCAGTGCAGTGGACTGAAAAGGAGACTTGACACCCGACACAAACCTGTCGGCGTACTCATCATCTCATGTTGTCCTCATTATATCCTTGCCATAACCCTTGTTCTACCACATCAAGCCTGTCGTTCCTGTTGGAAATATGCACTTTTCCTTAAGTTCCACATTTCCTCAGGGTGTAAAAAAATATATATATAAAATACAAGCGGACACGTTTTTTTAACTGTAGTCAACACACTCAAGAATGGTTGTCATCGGCGCACAAGTATTACTCGTTCAACAAGTTGTATGATTGTACATTAGGTTCACGCTGCACACATCATGCACTAATTGGGAAGTTATGCTTTTTCCATTGTCGCTTTTCAGGTGTAGCCAATCGGTACCTCATGAAATCATTTCCCAAAAAATAATGCAACTCTTGGATTTGTGTTCAACATAGTTTAAGGAGTGTTTCGTGATTAAATTAAGAAAGCCACACGATCATATTAACATCTACTTATTTATAATCTGGTTTGACACATCTGTACCATAGAAGTTTATTAATTTAATTATTATTCATGACATGTAATGATTTATTTCATGTTGATGACGTTAAGGCTTTTTAATCTGTGTGAGAGCAAATCCTAATTCATGAATCACTTGATTACATTTTTTCTCTTGTAGTCATAACAGAAAAGAAGAATGCTGTTATTTTCTGATTATCTGTCAGAAGTATTCACACCAATGCCACATATTTAACCTGTGCAACTTTTGATCGATTGTTACAACAAAGTCGACACTGTTACTGACATGTTAACTTGGATTCTTTAATATTAAAAACTCACTATTGATGCCTCGTGGCTCTTAAAAAGAACTTGCATATTTTTTTCCCCTAAAGTTTTGTAGTTACACTGAATAATCCTGTGTCGATTTTAGCAATAATTATCCTCTGTTTTAATCTTTTGTTTGAAAAAAAAATGAATTGGGGGTTAATCATTATGGCTCTGTAATTATAAAATGTTAATAAATGTTGTGTTAACACCTACAGTGTGAATGAATAATAGTTGGTGTCATGGTTGGAGTTAATCCACCTGTCATTGTGGAAATAGAGGTCAGTTAATGCATGAGACTCGTACCAATTCTATTTGTGTCTATGGCTACAGAACATATATGAGCCACTGTTTCCAGGATAAACAATAAATCTCTCTTTTGAAGGTGCTGAGCAAGGCTCCTGCAGTGTTCGGCAAATTAAATACCTTTTCATACGTCGAAAGACTTGAGTCTCATAAAACATTTAGGTCTATAATATTAACATCATCTCCATGGTGATTATATATACGATAAACAACCTTTATTGTGCTATTCTAACCAACTGAAGCATAGTAGAAGTACAGCCTGATTAAATAAGGCTGTAAGCAGAAATAAAGGGTAAGGAGCAGATTAATATAAATAATAGCTCATACCAAACCACAGACTACATGTCAATCGAACGGCAACCCCGTTGGGGCACACCATGGGCATGCGTAGCCGGCACCTACGGGATAACATGTCTGCCAGAACCACCCCACTCACATGATGGCCATGCAGTCACGTGTAGATCAAAAGCTAAAGCTTATTAGCACACCTTAAACATGACAAATATTAAGCATAAAAAGAATACCGATAAGAAAGTAAATAGTTACCCGGGCTTTGAACTACTCCCACACCGTTCCGGCGTTGCTCAGTCTGCTTCACAAGGGGAGGCTCTTCCCACTCCTAATCCCCGTTAAACCCAGACTCCACTGGCCCTGGCTTCTATGGAACCTGGTCCCGCTCCCCGACTACCACGCCCCCTTGGCTGCGCCTGTGGACTCCCAACACAGGTGCAGCCACTCACTCTGATTAGCCGCCCCAGCCGCTCGCCACTCCAATCAGCCAATCAAGTTGGTTACCCCCGAGCTAGAGGAATGATGCGTCAAGCTAACACTTGGCCCCATTATCAAAGTATGAACTAATGTCGACACCTAAAGCAGAATATTAAACTGAAGACTTACATTTTAACAAAATTGACAACAGCCCCCCCTTCTGTTTACGCCCCACATCCTTAATCATTAGATCTCTAAAAGTTCATAACTACAGACTGTAGTTATTATGAATGCACAGTATTTTATGCGTTTGGGTCGCAACGGCCTGATGAATGGATCGAGTCACCACTTTATTAGAAAGCCGTCAAATGCCCATCTCGTCTTTACCTTCGATACCTCATCACCTCACAAGAACATATGTTGGTCATTTGGTAGACACCAGGTCACTTAAATTTAACTTCAAGAATAGGAAATTTCGATTTTAATCGAACAATGTACGGCCACAGTTATTCATAAAATATTAAAGTATTGATGTAGCCAATTTAGAATTGAGTCAATTAGTCTTCCTGTAGACTCTGAACAAATGTATTCCTCAGAATCCTCTTGGTAAACTAAACATCTAACGAACAGTGTTTGTTTTACCTTTTACAGCAGGTAGGCTGTTGAAGTGTTTTTATCTTGTTGCAGCACCATTGTTTTTAAATAAGATATCACACTAACTATGGTTAATCAAAATTTTATTCAGAACCATAATGGTGGGTCAGGCTTAGCGTTTTCCACCAACACGGGGTGCGCTGATCTTCATGGGCTTTGCGATCTTGGGTTTCGATGCAGCCTTGGTGGTGGACTATAGAAGGAAAAACATTATGAACACCCAGATACATTTGTTCACAATTTAAAAGCATAATGATGTAACGTAATAACCCAGCTTATTATAGCCTTTAGCCTTACTCGTTTATGTTTAATCCTTAGAACTTGGGTTTAAAGTGACGTTTTTGCTGTCATGTGCAATAACAAATTCTTTATTCTGAAGCATTCTACAGCAGAGTAGCACAGATGTAACCATGAACACACAACAGGACATCTTACCTTTGCACTCGTGGCAGCAGGCTTCTTGGCTGCCTGCTTTACCTTCTTGGCCTCCTTGGCAGCTCTGAGGCAATAATAAACAAAAAGCCAAAATAAGGAGGGCGAGGTGGGCAACATAAATAATCCCTCTCCTTTGTACCATCATGTCATTTAAAGTGACAGAATATTATCAGAAAAGTTAGGCTTCCCTTCTACGATATATTAAAAAAAAAAGGAGTAACCTAATAATTGGAGATGGAGCAAGTAGAACGAGTTTGTCACTTTTTTTTTTTATATATAGATTGCAGACTATGACATACATTCACACCACGGAAGAATATCAAAGGGGACAGCAGACACAGCACAAGCTATAGCACTGGCAATCTTAACGCAGATATAGAATTATTCTGTTAAAAAAATGTTGGAGCAGACTCCACTGATCCCAAAATACCAATCAAAAATGTAACTCCACAATTATATGTTAATATCTTTCATCTAACAACAGTACCCAATTTAATAAAAGAAAAAGAAAACAAGGAATCTGACTTGGAAGGACTAATCTGGAAATAAATGTAGTTTGTGTCTCACCTGATGGCCTGCTCTCTCTGGGCCTTGCGAACCTCAGGCTTTTGGTTCCTCTTGGCCATAATGTCAGCCAGGGAGGCCCCAGTAATGGCCCTCTGGAATTTTACTGCACGACGGGTGCGCTTCTTTGTCACTTCTTCCTATTAAAACATGCAATGAGACCATAACTATGTTTTATCCCACAATCTTAATATAACCCTGGGAAAACATGTAGGCATCATTTTGCACCTGTCCAGGCCATACGGAAAGAACATGGCCAGGCATTGGGAGTACCCGGCATCATGTCCAGTTTTTACGTCAGGAATCTCCAGTATCCCCTGCCATACATGAGAGGTTCTTGTGTGCAAATAAAAGTTATCCAGTGAATGAAACGTAGGGTTTAGATCGGGTCACCTAATCATTCAATTCAGTTAACCTATTTTCCTTAAATACAAATTAAACAAAGAAAAATCACTGAATATGTGCCCCACACGTTGCAATATCTTACAACTATTTACAATCAAACCCTGCTACAACAATGCCAAATCTTTATCCAGTTACTGTTGCAGGACTCTGCAATTCAGATTTATTGGTGGCAAAAAAAAAAACTTATAATTAATTTGTTGCTGCAATAACCCAGAAAGTGGTGGGGAAAAACAGGTTGTGCATACAAATTACAAGGTTTGTGGTGTGTTGGAGAGTTTGGAGGCTGACCGATGGTGAGAGGTCGATAAAGACGTCAAGGGCCAGTACTATGATCTCCTGTTATTCTATGGCTGCTGGTGTGGAGTGAGCACTGTTGCCGAGACTGCAAGACGCAATCAGACATCAACACATAACACAGACCAACACTGTGCACACCATTCACCTGCAGCCAAACAGAGTAGTGTGTAAATTAGTGGAAACCTGTGAAAACTTGACCTTGATTGTTTAATCATTAGAGTCTGTGTTTTATACTAGTAAGTATCCCAGAAAAAGGATTCGCGAGACCACCAATTTCTTGCGAATGACCTACAATGTTGGCACATAGGCAGTGCTCCAACACATTTTTTAATTCTCATTATAAATGCAATGGACCAGTGTAAACAACAGAATAGCAATACAACAAAAGAACCTCTTCAGATGCACATTCTGACTGCTACAATAGTTAAATTATGCTCTGGCGTAGAACAACCTATATATAGCACCAACAGTTACTTACAGACTGGCCCTTCTTGTGCTTGCGTCTGTACAGCACAGTCCAGTTGATCTGTCTGGGGTTCCTCTTGGCCAGGAAAGCAGACTCACACTTGCCATTCAAAAATTGGAACACCTAATGAAGAGAATAAAGACTTAATCTGAATTACTTCTTATACATATATGAACAGAAACCCTGGATTGTTCACTCATTACCATCTACAGTAAACTACATGTTGAGCACTGTTGTAATTTAAGCATCCAAAATGTATTTTAATAAAATGATGGCAGATTGATGTATATGCCATGTCTTCTAATTCTCACTGTGGAAATTCTATGAGAAGCTGTATAACAAACTTAAAGATGCAACTAAATCATTACATTCTATTGACTTCGAATGTAGGAAAACAGAGTGATATACTATTATATATTGGTATTGATAGGATAGATGGGACCTTCAGCATTCATAATTATAGCATTACTTTATAGTATATTACTATAACTTGTTTTCTTCAACCAAACGCACTTTAGCATATTGATTTCTATACTCTGAAACATACCATTAAAGCAATAGACAGTTTTTCTAGCTCATAAGATTCACACGACTTGGCTGAGATAAACGTTCACCACTGAAAGCCTGTTTTACAGCTCATGTCAAGTTGCTACATGGTGACGCTAGCCGCTAACATTAGCATGCGACATGATTCACTGGAGTAAAACAGGCCTCTCCACACGCTACAGACACACGAAGCTACAGAAAAGATTATTACACGGATTATGTTGGGTACTCGGTTTATCACATTATATCAGCGGACAGAGTCGCGAAACACCGGTATAAGACTTAGTAGTTACCTTCCCGTCTATCCTGGCGTATCGGCGGCCATGGCCGGGGTATATTTTATACCCGCTGAAACTGCACAACTCGACCCTGCAAACGACAAATATATGGCATCACTGAAAGAAATTGATACACCTTCACTTATAGTCAAACTTCCATCGCCCAAAAGTTTATAAAAGAGTGTAGATGGGGTTTGATTGTATTCCATTTACTCACTTCATGATGGCTACGAGAGAGCACAAAACCGGAAAGGCAGACAACGGAAGCGGAAACGGTATTGAGGGACTTCAAATTTATTTTAATACAGAAATAAAAACCAATTTTTTTATTAGCTCGTGTCGTTTAATGTGTTAATCACGGCGTTAACTCTACAAGCGTTGTTTTAGATATAACTTTAGTTAAATAAATCATTTCATTTATTTTTACATTATTGCGACGTCACAATCTGACAGGTATCATGCAGGCAAACGGCGAAATATTAACTCTCTACTTTGAAGTGTGTTAATAAAGCGGTGCACAGTACATCATACTGAAAGAACTACCACTAGCGCCCTTTGTTTGTTTCTTCCCATCACTGAAACCCATCTGGCGGTTTTCAGCAATATTAGCGCGCTATAGGAAACATGAGCGGTTGTAGTCTTATCGAACAAAAAATACGCCACTCTGTGATGATTTTGGAGGATAAAGTTAGAAGTGTGTGAATGAAAGAATGGTGCATGTGCACCTGGAGTCTGTTTGCCAATTGCCCTTTCAGTCAGATATAACACTAAAAGAAAGTACGGTTAATAAACAACAACAGCAACAGCATTTCCCACAATCCCCTCCGATGGTGGATGACAAGTGACTGCTGACAGACGAGCAGCGTCTGCGGCTTGTAGTTGAGAGAGTTGTTAGCAAGCGTCGGGTGTATGTATCGTGGAACACGATGGGTGTATCCGATTTACAGTTTGATACAAATTCCGGTAGGTGTCATACTGATTTTTTTGTTCTTAGACACATTCGTGATTCAGGTTTGTTTGAAATGTACCTGCCATGTTTATTAGTAGCTAACGTTAGCTGTAGCATGCATCACCTGAGTGCTGCCGTTGGCTGTGGCCATAGAGCCACATCAAAACATCCTGTGTCAGACCCAAAAAGGATACTGGAATGTTGTTTAAAAAAAACTGAACCTCACTCCGGCTCATTAGAGGTGTGTTTGTTGCGGTGTATATATAAAACAGTATGTATTTTCCCTTGACCCCATTGTCCAACAGCTGATACTGCACTACAGCAGTAAAACCTGGATTATGTGTAAAAACCCAAATCTGAAATAAATAGACCAGGCATGTTTAAATGACTACAATAAGCTTGTCTTTGCCTTTAGATGAAGATGGTCTGTTCTCAGAATAAGTTACTACTAATACTTACAGCATTGATGTGTTTTCCCTCTTTTAATAAAATCGGGTTTGTGTGACATGTAGAAACAAATTAGAAAAAAAAATCTGAGGGGGAAAAAATGGCACTTACCGATACTCAAACTCAGATTAGTAAACATGTCTTATAACATGTCTTATAACGCCTCAAAAGCGTTTGTCAAATGCTGTCATCTCCCAACACAGATTTTCATTGAAATATTTCGGATTACAAGTTAATTCCAAGATGCGCTTATGATAGTAAACTATACGTATCTGTGTGTAATCTTTGTATAAAATGCCTCCAGCTTGAGTGCATGTCTGTAGGGTATGTACGCTAAGATATGGTGTGTTTTCTACTCCGTATGACGAGCAACTCACAGTTGTTGTGGTTTTCCATATGTTTAATCACCACCCTCTCTATTTCTATTATAAGGCCCTGTGGTGGATCTTTCTGCACAAGGTATGCAAAAGCTGGACCCCAGTTTCATCTGCTCTGATGACACTCACACTCTCATCCTAGACTGTAACCACATCATGAAACTGGACCATCTGGAAAGGAACCCAGGCCTTCAACAGGTACTTAACAGTTTGAGTTTTTTTCCCCCTCAGGTTTCACTTCCTTGAGTTATTTATATTATTACTATATGTACATTTTACTGATTTATTGTACTGTGGTGTGTGCTGGTCTTACTGCCTTCAGCTGTCAGTGGCCAGTAACCGTCTGGTGAGAATGATGGGTGTATCCCGGCTGACAGAGTTGAGAGTCCTCAATCTTCCCAACAACAGTATTGGATACATTGAGGGGCTGAGAGATCTTCCTCACCTGAAATGGCTTAACCTGTCTGGAAACAATATTAAGGTGAGGTCAATCGTTTCTCATGTATTATTTTATCCTCATTCATTTGCAAAAATGTGAATGCATGGATTAGTTCAGCCCATTGATTGTGTGATCGTCTATATGCTATATTTGTTTTGTTCACAGGTCATTGAGCAACTGAGCAACTGTGTTTCCCTTCAACACCTGGATTTGTCTGAAAATAACATATCAACCATTGGTGATATAACTAAACTCGTGGCATTAAAGGTCAGTGAAGCAGCCACAATAAAACAAATAAAAAAGACTACCATTATTATTTAAGTTGTCAGTTTTCTTTTATAATGATTATTATTTTGCATTTTTCAGACCCTTTTGCTCCATGGAAACAGCATTACAACACTTCGCACTGTTCCTTCTCATCTACCTACCTATTTAACCATTCTCTCCCTGGCAGAAAACGAGATAAGAGATCTCTTTGAAGTAATTGTGTTTTTCCAAATTTTGTAAAGCCATATATATTATATGAGTGGTTTAATGTATTCATAGATTTGTTTTTTCACCTCTATTCTTTTCTTTTCTTTTCAAATGCTCCATAGGCGTCATACCTGTCACCTCTCCGTCAACTGGAGCAGCTCTCCATAATGAGCAACCCCTGTGTTATGGCAACCCCCTCATTGCCAGGATTTGACTATCGGCCTTATATCGTGAGTTGGTGCCTGAACCTAAAGGTCCTGGATGGCTATGTAGTGTCACAAAAAGAAGGGTGCGTACCTTTGTATGCTGTTTGCTTGTTGGAATGACCAGATCTCGGTCCATATATTTAAATCTTTCTTTGTGTAATTGTCACAACTGCAGTCTTAAAGCAGAGTGGCTGTACAGTCAAGGAAAAGGACGATCATATCGTCCAGGTCAGCATGTACAGCTTGTTCAGTACCTCGCCACTGTTTGCCCTCTGACCTCATCACCAGCCCTGGAGACAGCAGAAGATGCTAAGCTGGAGAAGATCCTCAATAAGCAAAGGTATTTAATCACTCAGATTTTTCCAAGACTTAAACAGTAGATGTGAGTCAAAGGAAAATATTGATTTGACTTACCATGTTTTTCTATGGCTGTTTTCTTTTCCTTTAGGTTTCACCAAAGGCAGCTGTTAGAGGAGACCCGGGGAAGTTCTCCCAGTCCTCCTCGTCCCACTCAACTTGATGTGGAGAAGCACAGTCCTTCGGATGCCACCCTACACGGGGGAGCCGGAGAGGTGAAGGAACACACTGCGGCTGGACCAGCTGTTGCATCATCTTTCCAGGACAAGGGTATGAGAGCTCTGACAATATTATGCTTGTGTTAAGGAAACCAACCTTTGTATAAATTGTTAAAAAAATAATGTATAGATATGTTTTTTTCTTAATACTCACTGCTGTGTTTTTTGTTTAACTTGTAGAGCCAGTTGTGCAGTTTAACACTTGGGTGAGCTGCGATTCTTCTCACTCATCATTGGCAGAAGTTCGCCCTCCTAGGCTTAGAGAGGAGCACATCTATTTGGAGGATGCTCAGACAGATGAGGATGAACTCGACGGCAGAAGGCTTTCATCAGAGTCCACATTTCTCCCCTTTCCGTCTGATGTGGAGCCACAGACGAACCAGTCTGACAGCGATGATGAGACACAGACTTTTGAACCCGATTCCCTGGCCCCTAAACTGCCACCACAGCCCAAAAAGCACAACACAAATCACAAACATCATTCGCCCCCTGTGGATCAGCAAGCAGGGCAGACTCTTGAAGAAGTTATTTTTGGCGCTGCCACAGCATCCTCTGAATTTTGTGAAGCACAGATGGAAGAAGATCCCAGACAGCACGAAGCTGGTATGTGTGCCAGCAAATCAAGTGTGATGGAATTAAACAGGGCAGCGGTAAAAATACAGGCCTGGTGGAGGGGACACTACACGAGATGTTGTCACCCCAGGGCCAGAGAGGTGCGCAGCGAAATCCGCCTGCACAGGATGCAAGAACATATCCTCTTCCTGTCTGATAAGCTGGGCGAGTAAGTGACTGAGCAAAAGCAAGTGATTAACTGCTTGTCTTGTTTGTGGCCTAAGAGGTGTCATAATTGTATGGTGGCAGATATATCAAATATTGAAAAGCATATAACAGAAACGTTGTCATGAGTTTAGACTGAGGTTCAACTATTACACAACTAAAGGGTAAAACTGATGTGTTTGCAGTGTGCAGAAGCAGTATGAGGAAGAGAGATTGCAAAGGCTGGTTCAGGAGGAGGCTGTGAAGTTTCTGTGGAAGGAGGTCACATCCACTTGGTTTTTCACATCCACTGCAATTCACTCATTATTTATGTCATTTAATTTGAATCCTCTATGGCCTCATCCCCAGAAGTACTGTCTGAACTGCGGTTGACATGGCAGCCTCATTAATCTTAAAACGTTCCCTTTGCTTTTGCAGCTCCAGTCCATGCAGCAGTGGAAGTCGTCTGTGGAGCAGGAGCTGGCCAACATTACTGAGGCCGTTACCCTGGCTCACATCCCGTCCCCTGGACTGAGTAAGGCTGTGCCCCCCGTGGCCTCCAGCACAACGAACCCACCCAGCACAGACACTTCCTTCCCAGACTCTGGCTTCCAGTCGACGAGCACCCAGCAGGCAGCGCGGGAGGACAGCTTCCTGAGCAGTGGGACGGAAGACTCCCTGAAGACGGTGCGAGCACTGAGCCCTGTGCGTAACGATGGTGTGGAGAGCGCAGATTGCAGCCTGCTGGAGCAGTACCTCTCTTCTGTGCAGCAGATGGAGGAGGAGGAGGCTGAGGAGGTGACCAGTGATAGAACAGAGACACCGCAGCCCTCCTCGCCAATCTCACTCGACAAAACCGCTCAGTCCAATTCCCCCCCGCCGAAGGCAGGAGAAGTGCACAGTACGGACGGAACCACTCCTGACTAACTAACTTCATAAGTGAACAAAACTTCAAATAACTGTGCACTTAAGTCAGAGCCCAGGACAGGCTTTGAAACAGAATGATTTTTTTATACTCCCAACACGTGTTTTCTTATTTATGGGTCTTTTTCAGCTTTCCTCTAAAGACAGATTGTGACCTCACTTCAGAATGTATTTATAAATTGGAAGCAATTTCTTCATCACATAAAGAGAGTAGGTTGCCTCCTTAACTGATGAAAACACCAGATATATTCTCTTTGTCAATATCCACATTCTTCATTCATTAATTTGTTAAATTGCAATAAAACAGTTAAGTAGCTGATGTGTTCAATGTAGCAAACTTCTAAGCACAGATGTATACTGTACATGAGCAACAAACATCCTATCAAATGTGACAATTTTAATGGCTGAAATGACCATGTCAGAAACATTTAAATAAATCTGAAATTCAAACTTTCCAGATATTTCTTCTAAGTTTCATACCATGTTGAAATACTGTAGGACATAGACTTGCAGCTTATTTAATGGGCAAGTCATTTGATTATTTGTTGACTTGTCAAACCACCCTGTTGAGGAAGTCTAGTAATAAAGAACAATGCCATAAACCCCTATTATTAAAGTGTTTCACCTTTTGATATCCAGGATACTTGGTACAGTAAGTCACCCGATGCCATGTTCTCGTCAGAGTATACATAATAATAGGATTTGGACACATATATATATATTATAAATAATATTCAATGATTAAAGTCGTCACTATGTCTTTCTGTAATAATTACAACTTTGGGATGTAGCGTGGGACTTCTGTGGGGGCTAGGAATAGTGGGGAAGGAAACAGCAGACAAAATAGCAATGATGTAACCCTCAAGGATAACATTGACATAGCACTTGGATTTTGGCACAACGGAAATATATTCTATAATCAAAACTGAAGAAAACAATCTCAATATGATGGCAGAAATCAGGGGATGCGTCGGGAAAGGGCGTGCAACCTGGTCGGGTTTAGGGCTAGGGGTGTAGCCTTGGTTGGGCTGTCCAAATGAATTGAGGTCGAGGCTGAAGGATGGCTGCGCGAGGATGAGACCGTTAAACATGTCCGACCACAGATCCCAGTATCTCCTGGGAAGAGGGGGGAAACAGTGAAGGGGATTGATGGAGCTTCGAGAAGCAGGGTTTTGTGCCTCGGCCCCATTTCGTCCCGGAGATCTGCAGCGACCCCACGGAGCCACTAGCATTGCTCGAGGTGAGCTGCAGCGGGACGACGACCGGACTGAGGAGGGCAGCCACACGCCACCGCTGCTAAATCGCCGAGGAGGAAAAGATTTGCATCGTCTCACGGCCGATCCGAGGGCAGGGCGCAGGGGGCTGCTCTTCGCCTTTGTTGTTGCCTCCTGCGCCATAGCAGCCGGAGTCCGATGATGAAGGGATGACTGAGGCAGGGGAAACAATCACGGTGGTCTGATGTGCAGGCCGGCTACGAGTTGTTATTTACACCTGTGGACATCGCGGAGGCTGGATGTTTATACACAACTGCTACAGTAGGTAACTTTCATGTGTTGGGGTGTGTAGAAGGAGCTGTGTGCTCAATCATAGTTTAATCAACTGTCTGATCAAACAGACGAATTGGAAATCCTATTTATCGATTCCGTTCGCATATTACGTATTGAGATCCGATATTCTAAAATGTATAACATCATTTAACGTATGAACATAATATAATTACTTTATATGTTTTACACAGGGTCAGAAAAACATCAGGAGCTAGGGTAGGGTTTATGGCTGATTCCAGGTCAGAGTCCTGACTTTCTTGCAATCATAATCTGAAACATGATTTGTTTAAATTGGGAAAATAAATATTGGACGCAGGCAAAATAATGACATACCACACGCTTATACAGCAGATATAAGGCTTTATTTACTACATGTGATGATAAAAGCAGCTGTTTTATTAGACATATAATAAAACATGTTCGACCTGAACTGCATTAACCGCGTTGCTCCGTTTTTTAGTGGACTCAATTTATCACTTTTGGGCACAACTCAAATGAGCATCATGATGTCTGTAAATCGGCAGTAGCATACGTAATAGTATAATGGCTTAGCCTAGCCTTTAGCTTAATGGCTTCTGTGTATTTCTGAAAATGTTAGCGATTTGCCTTCTTACCTGCAGATGTTTCTTTGAGTTAGACGTCGAGCGAAAGCTTTTTTCTCACCAGCTGGCCAGAATGATGATGACTAAAAGCCATTTGGCGACAGTTTTAACGCCCCTATATTACCACATGTAATACTGTAAAGGAGGGGTGCCTACACACACACTATATATATATATATACCCATATGGCAACTATGAAGTGAGTATTAAACACCCAAAGTGACTGAGACTGGGTGGGTCAAATTTAAATGTTGTTTATTGTGACTGTGGGGATACATTGCAGCAGCTTTGCATATGCGCGATTCATTCCATTCATTTGCAAGTGCCTCGGGCGTCGAGTTAGAAGCCCCCCCAAAGACGGCTGTTTACATTGGTCCACAGCAACAACAACCTGAAAGCCCCTTAAATTACTTGCCATGAGGGGGCACTGCATTGACTTTATGGTATGTACAAACAAACCATAATTTGTTGCATTTATGAAATCAGTCTGGTCAGCTGTGAAAGCATATGAATCTGCCCATTTAGCATGAAACTTTTCTTAGAATTCTCCATAGTTGGGGTCGAAGCCACAAGGAGCCGCGGGTGGCCAACGCCTGCCCTTGGCGTTTTATATATTTTTTTAACACTTATGGGATACAATAGCTCAGGTCCGGCCCAGCTTCACCTAGACTCTACCTCCAGTGGCCCCCAGGTAAGGCTGAGTTTGAGAGGTGAGTTTGAGAGCACTGTTTAGACTCTGGGCGGTGCTTATGACGTTGCACCTCCTGGTAGGTGCAAGGGAGTGTCACAGTTCCAGAACTCCTTTGAAACATAGGCTATATTTGCAATGTATTTGCTTCTAAACCAAGCTTGGGGGTAGGGCAAATACGTTTGCATATTTCTAAACCTCAGGTAGCACAGAGGAATTTAAATTTCAGCTGTTCATGATGTCAGGTCTGACAGGAAGAATTAACATTTCTTCATTTTCAAAATACCAAACACTTACTATATATTGGTTTTTTTTCTGACACTTCTGCCTTGCTCTTTGACAGCATTCATTCTCAACATCCGGGGCGGTGAAGAGGAAGTGTTGAAGCCATCTTCACTGTGGTAATAGCAGAAAGAGAGAGAAGGGGGCCTGATCATGGGACTCTGGAGGTCACCATGTGCCGAAATCTGACCAGATATGCCGTCTTCTTCCTCTTCCTAGCCCTCTTTGGATTCCTCTTCCTGCTTCGCAACATCAGTACAGTGGAGGTGGGGAAAGAGAGTGGCTCATATGACTTTCCATTCATTTGTTATCTCAGTGACCTTAAATGGAAATGGATACAATTATCGTTTACCTTTGTTAATATTCAAAAATGTTTGTTTTGCAACACGTTACATTCATATTGTGTTGAGCCCTTGAATGCATTTTATATATTAGTTTTTCCCTCTTCAGAGCTGGAATTGCCACACGTTATCCGCCCTCCACCAGCTACAGAGCAGGATACAATCATCCTTCCTCCCAGCCAGTCTCCCTACTTTTCATCACAACCGCACCTTCTGTGCTCAACTGGGCCAAAAACCCTCCCGCGAAGATGAACTGGAGGAGCGCTATCTGTTGGAGTCTATCTCCTGGCCGGGGCCTCCCAGTCGTTCTGCACCAATCAGCTTGCGCCTGACGAGCGACCCCGTGCACAGCCTCTTTGCCATTCTTCCCACCAAAGAGGGACGGGAGTGGCACGTGGGGGACCAGCTGGAGGTCCTCATTCAAATGCACGACTTCCAGGGCCGTCCCAAACGCTATGGCGGAGACTTCCTTTTGGCCCGGCTGCACTCTCCGGACCTAGGAGCGGGTGTTGCAGGTGAAGTGCAGGACCACAAGAACGGGTTTTACTCCGCTCTCTTCCCGCTCCTCTGGGTGGGATCTGCACAGGTGGAAGTCACGTTGGTGCACTCCAGCGAGGCCGTGGCTGTGCTGCAGCGGCTCAGGGAGGAGCGCCCCGACCGGGTGTTTTTCAAGAGCCTGTTTCGCCTGGGCTTCCTGTCTGAGACCACTGTGTGCAACTTGTGCCTGCCCCCTGACGAGCAGCCCCTGTGCAACTACACAGACCTGTACACAGGGGAGCCCTGGTACTGCTATAAGCCCAAGATGCTCAGCTGCGACACCCGGATCAACCACGCCAAAGGAGGCTACCTGAAACACCTCATCACCATCAAGGAGTCTGTGCTCTTCCAGAGGTGTGTATTGTTCCTGAAAGAGATGGCTTTATTCTGCTTCCAGAGACACTCTTTGGTGCACTGAATGTGTATTGAGTAATGCACAGCTGAAACGGGTCCCTTATATGTTTGCAAATAATTATTCTCATCCCTTTAAAAAAAATTTGTCTAGCGGTGTAAACATCAAAGCTTACATCCATGCGTCAGGACCTGACAGAGTCACTGTGCTGCCGCCACGGACAGGTACGGTACACCGGTTCACGGTTCACGTCGGTTTGTGCACACTTTGATTTTATTCTGTGAAATGAAACCTTGTGTGCAACCTTTCTTGCCTTGTGTCAGATAAAAGACAGGTGGAGAACAGCAGTATAAAACCAGAGCCCGACAACGTAGCACCATCTGGATATTACTACAATGGCTTGTGGAGGCCATTAGGGGGCCTTAAAATGCACCAGTTCAATCAATCATCTGCCATCACTCGGTGTTTGAGGAATAAGATGATCTATATGTACGGAGACTCCACCATCCGGCAGTGGTTTGAGTATCTCATTGCCTCTATACCAGGTGAGGGATGTCTTTAAAGCCCATCTCATATGTTTTGCACTTGGTGTGAATCTTGTTGAAGCCGACCCATTGGATCTTCCCTTTGTTCCCCTCTCCCCAGAGCTGAAGGAGTTCAACCTACACAGTCCTAAAAACGTCGGGCCCTACATGGCAGTGGACGGCACTCACAACATTCTCCTGAAGTACCGCTGTCACGGCCCGCCCATCCGATTCTCCACCGTCATGTCCAGCGAGCTGAGGTACGTTGCGAACGAGCTGGACGGCCTCACTGGGGGTCCCAACACCGTGGTGGCCATCAGCATCTGGGCCCACTTCAGCACCTTCCCCCCGGAGGTGTACATACGGCGGCTGCGTCACATTAGGCAGGCGGTGGTACGCCTCCTTGACCGCGCGCCTGGGACGCTGGTCGTGATCCGCTCGGCCAACCCCCAGGCTCTGGACCCGGAGGTGAGCCTGTACAACAGCGACTGGTACTCGCTGCAGCTGGACAAGGTGCTCAGGGCCATGTTCAAGGGCATGAGCGTCCTGCTGGTGGATGCCTGGCAAATGACCTCAGTGCACCACCTCCCCCACGCCCTCCACCCTCCACAGGCCATCATCAAGAACATGATAGACGTGCTTCTGTCCTACGTCTGCCCCGAGAAGAAAAAAAGCTAATAGGAATAGAACAGTGAGCGAGGCTGTGTTAACTGTCACTCCACCAATTCTCCTTCGAGATCCTACATCATACCATCGAAGCTACATACCTTCCAACCTACTGAGAGATTTACTGGATTGCTCTTACTGTGGGATCTCTGTTCACCTGCCTGTTCTATTTAATGAATACTTTTCATCCCAGCAGTTATTTGTACAACCTGGTGGTGAATGTTTGGGCTTCTTTTTTTTTGTACTTGCTAATTATTAGTTTTGCCAAAGGTGATATCTCAGTGACTCAGCTCCTTTTTTTCCTCAGGCTTTCATTCAGTTGTCTAAAAAGTGGTCTGAGCCAAATCACAAAATGCCAACTACTCCGTTTGTAGCTGTGTGTATTTTGTGAGTCCCTGTAAAGTGACAATACGGCATTACTTGGTTATCCCTTCTGGACACTGTACTGTATTTACACCCCAGCTTTATCAATGCCCTGTAATGCACATGTACATGTAACAGCTTTAAAGACATTTGCAGTACTTGTTTCAGCTGACCTTTTACCTACCAATGTGTACCAAATTTGGAAAGTCAAGGGATCATATGTACGGTACATGAGCTACGTTCAAGGCTTGCCAGTAACATTATGACTCTTTTGTATTTATAATTAACTTTATGACAGAAATCTTTTTCTATGTCCAATATCGATTCTTGGTAACTTAACATGACCATGAAGTAAATAGTTGTACATGCCACATGTTTATCACCGGAAGATGGTGAAGACTAGACAGAGTTGAGAGTGAGGGTTGTTATCAAGTCTGTGTGACACAAAGAGTGCCAGTTTTGATCTATTTCCGTTTGTGTCAGATAAATGAACAGATCGCTCACAGACAAAAATGCAATACTCATTAGTCAGCTCATGAGATGCTTCCGCTGTGTCTAACCCTCACTCTACAGATAAGGTTTTCAAACACAGTGAACACTTCATTTTACACCTTTTATGAGCAAGTAAAACGCATTGATTATTCATTGGAAAAAAAATTAGATATCAATTTTATTTAAAAAGTTTATTTATCCCTTTGAAAACCCTATGCACATCTTGCAGCACTAAAGCTTCCCCAGCATTATACTCTCTAGGAATATAAGGTAAGATACATTTCATCAGTAACTTTGGCAAAAACACAACAGGCAGAGCTCCATACGAAAAATCAAGGAAACCACACTACTGAATGCATAAGAACAAAAAGAAAGCATCCTGATGGACACTCAACAACACTCAAACAATAACTCCTCTGAACACATACTCAGAAATAAAACAGTAATGTGCCTAATAAAGAAAAACGGATTCTCAGGGGAGGCAGTGAAACACAAATACAGGCCAATGCTGGAGTGTTCTTCATTGCTGTGTGCAGACTCAAACATTTGAGTACATTGACGTCCCGAGGTCTATCTTGGATAAGGCCTCAAAAAGAGTCATCTGTTCTTATGTGTCAAGACAAGAAACGCAGCTTTGTTTCTCCAGCCCCAGATTCCTCTCTCAAGAACAGAGCACACTGCACACGCAATACTGTAAATACGACGACTGGCTAAACTTGTGATGCCTATGAAATTTGATATGCTGCTGTGTGGAAAATTGGATGTTTTCTTTCCAGTCGGAAATGTTCAGAGAACTGACAAGAAAATTTAAAGTACAGCTGTGTACAATTGCCAAAACATGTCAACAGAGAGAATCCCTAACATGACAATGATTTTTTTAAATGAAAAGCAAGGCAAGAATCATTGGCAAAGTGTGTATGGAGGCAATGCATAAGTGTGCGATGCCATGGCAGAATAAGGAGTGCTGACAAAGATGGGGGTCAAGGATCAGACATCCTGGACATTCATGGCCTCCTCTGGCCAGTTGTACGTGTCCAGAGAGAAGGAGTCGTAATCTGGACTGTAGATGTGAGACAGCACAAAGGCCTCCTTGTCTTTTGGCTCAGGGTACAACGAAGCAACGTTGTGTTTGTATGCAAAGTTGACAATCTGGCCCAGAAGGAAACAGACGGAGAGTTTACATGTTAGGAGAGAATAGGCCACCCATTCATTTGGCGTCCAAGTAGTAAGCCTTTAGCACATTGAGCTATGCTTTGATCATACTTATCCATGATACTTTTAATACGCTCAGTTGTTATGATGACCTTATGTGTGAACTGTGTGGCAACATTTTGTTTTTGCAGGACGAACTTAACAAATTTAACAGTGAGTTTGGATGAAAAAAAAAATCTTTCTAACTTATATTTCACAGAAGTGTCCTTATTTAAGTAAGTAAGTAAAATGTTTTGGATGACAAATTTAATGAACAATAAAAAAAATGATGTCCATAACGAGGTTAAAATCCAAACAAATCTTTACAAACAAACACATTTCATACGATGAAGATCCAACTTTTTTGATCTCCTCATTCAATAAGATCCAGCTTCTGAACGACAAATGATCACACGGCAGTATACGCCCATTAGACGTTATATGTGTGACTGGCAATTTGTGGCACCTACCTTCACCGCTATCTTGAAGGACACCTCTCTGATGGTGCTGAGAGGAGGATAGAGTCTCCCCTCGGCCAGATTCTCCTCTGTCACCATGCCAGCTATTGCCTGAGTGAAAAGGAGTAAAGTCTTGTATCTGAGGATATATAATCCTTCACATTGCTGTCAACCCGTGGCATCCATCTCCTTTAGGAAATAAGTTCCCCATGAATATATGTACATGTAGAATACATTGCAACACTGCAGTCACAAATAAAGTCATCGGCGAGAATTGCGTACCTCTGCTGTGGTGAGGAAGAGGTCATCCGATATGTGACGCACGCCGCAGGCTATGACGCCCAGAGCCACTCCGGGAAAGACGTAGGCATTATTTCCTTGTCCGGGGTAGAAGGTGCGTCCATCAGCCAGCGTCACCTTGTCGAACGGGCTTCCACTAGCGAAGATGCCCCGACCCTGATCACAGAGGAAGAGGATGAGGAAGAGGAGAGAGAAGGTTTTCAATGTGTGCAATGAAAGGCAGGCATTTATCAGAAGAAAAAAAATAAAATCCAATTGCATGAGTAGGTTAGGTATTATTTTAGACCCCAAAACATACACAAATGAATATTGGAGGACCTAACAATGGATGTCAACAAAATAAGTTCCCAGTTTACCTGAAATTAAACCCCACTTTCAACCAACGTCTCTACTTTTCTGCGTTACCTCTGTGAGCTGGTAGCACTGCTCTGCTGTGCACTCCGCCTTGCTGGTGGGATTACTCAGGGCAAAGATGATCGGCCTCTCGTTGAAGGCCGCCATGTCTTTGATTATCTTCTCAGTGAATGCTCCCGCAATAGCAGCCACCCCTTCGTGTTTCGGGACACAGCACAGAGGGAGATTTACCACAGAAACGACTTCAGTTTAACACAACCCAACGAGGCCACGTGAACAACAGTACCATCTGCAGGATTCAGAGCACCATCGGTCAATTATTGTCAAGTGCAATCACTGCGTCTCGCTATAGCCACTAAAAGTGGTTTCTACTACTTCTATTCCAATAATGGAAGGATGTTTACTTGAAACAGCTGCAGTGTTATTACAAATCTGATTAAGGATTCTGAAAACATATTTCAGTACATGCAGTGTATGAATTTGAGGTCCAACTCCGCTATGAGATTAAATGAACAGAATAAATTAATTGATTTATAGCAAATTACTACAGTGGTGAGCAAGGCTGGAGGGGAAATAAACTTCACCTTTAATAGGATTCTCTGTTTTTCCACAACTGGTCAGGTAAATGGATGAAAGAAACAATGTGGGGTTATAATGTGGTTGTTTGTGAGACACTTTGTTTTGGATATTTAAGGAGGATTTGCACTAAGTCGTCTCGAGGGATCGCCACAGTTATCTATTTTAAAAGCTTTACCCCAGCGACCCTCCAGGAATACTCACCGATGATGGCGGTGGGCTTGATGGTTTGTACGACCTCCTCCAGGGTTTTAATATGCTTGTGGTCGTGGGCAAACTCCTCCTTCTCGTGGTTCAGATTTCCTCTCCCCTGAAATGTGGTGATGTGGTTTTTTTTATTATTATCAACAACCTACACATGATGCTGTGCTGTGATTTACAAACAGGGGACACTTGTGAGAAGACAAGATCAAGTGAGACACACACACATCACCTTCACAATGAGTCCTCTCGAGTCCACCATCCAGATCCTCTTCGCAGCTTCCTCTCGGGTGACCCCCTCTTTTGCCATGGCCATTATGAGCAGGTGAGCGATACCCAGAGCTGCCTGTTAAAAGAAGAAAAAAGCTCACAGCTCTTTCTTATCTCTCAGGGATTCAGGACAGTCATTCACATGTTGAAGCTGAATTTTGGCAAGCGCAACTTTTCTCACCTCCCCTGCTCCCTGGAAAACAAAAGTGTGGTCCAACAGTTTGTTCTTGGTGATCTTTAAAGCAGCTAAGACCCCGGCAACAGCTACTGATGCAGTGCCTGGAAAAAAAAACAAAAAAAACACTTACATTTAAGTGTCTAATTTATGATAACACACAGGTCAACGGATGGAAATACAATAATATAAACACTTGAGGTAAGTGCTTGTTTTAATTCAATGTATTTATTTGCTATGTTTCTGTATTTGCAGTTCCGGCCTGAAAACACAGAAAAACAAAAGAGGACTGGGGTGGATGTTACCCTTTTTGTGTAACATGTATTGTTTTTTCGACTTAAAAACGATTTTAAAAATTACATTTATATATATATATATATATATATATATATATATAAATGTATTTTTGTTTTATTGTTATATATATATATACACACACACACACACACACATGCTATAACCGCTGGAGGTGGGGATACGCTGGATATTGTAGGAGAGCCCTTTGAGTGCCACAGTACCTTGGATGTCATCGTTGAAGGTGCAGTATCGATTCCTGTATTTGCTGAGGATGCGGAAGGCGTTGCTGTTGGCGAAATCCTCAAACTGAATCAGACAGTTCATCCCGTACCTGCACGGACGACAAGGATCGGTCAGGCATCGGGATCACCTGATCGCGGCTCCCGCTCACTTACGTTTCCACTCACTTGTCTGTCACCGCCTGCATGAACTCGTCGATCAGGTCGTCGTACTCCTTTCCCCGGATTCTCTTGTGCTTCAGTCCGATGTACAGGGGGTCGTCGAGCAGGGTCTGGATCACAAATAACACAGATGACCTCATGTTTTGGTTTTGGAACTGATGCCTACGTGTCAGTAAATTATTAGACGCATCAATGTCATCACTCTTGAACTTAATCCCTAAGCTCATCTGAAATGTTATCTATGAGGACGAGGCAGATATGAACCAGCTCATAAAAGCTGATTGCAGGTCACCTCGTCTCACCTCACCTGGTTGTCGGTGCCGACGTCCAAGAGGACCGGGAGGCATTGCTGGGGCCGAACACCACCGCAGGCTGTGTAAAGTGCCAGTTTCCCCACTGGAATACCCATCCCATAGCTGCCCAGGTCGCCCAGGCCGAGGATGCGCTCACCATCTGTGACCACAATGGCCTGCACAGAGAAAAACACATATTAGCCATGCCCGGACACATTATCACCTTCTCAGGGGGGGGAATGTACCTTTATGTTTTCTTCTGGCCAGGAGTTGAGCACGGTGGCGATGTGGCCTCTGTCGTGAATGGTGATGAAGAGTCCTCTGCAAACAGGATTAGTTTGTAATAATAAGGCACTGGTATTGGATTTGAAAAAGCATTTTCTGAGTTCTCCCCATCAGCCAACAACTTTAATTCAGCCCAAACAGCCCACTGCATATCAAATGAACAAAGGTTTATCAAAAATGGGTGAGTGGAACAGGTAAAATGGACTGTTAAAGTTAAACTCCACAGTCAGACCAGCAGCCTCACCGCGGTCTCCTGAAGGCAAGTCCGTACTGTTGACACGCCAAACCAACGGTGGGAGTGTACACGATGGGCATGAACTCCTCCACGTGAGAGGTCAGCAAGCGGTAGAACAGCTTCTCGTTCCTATCCTGCAGTGTCATCAACAGGATGTACCTGAGACAGGGGGTTAGGTTGCGAGAGCTGCACCATCATCCACAAATAAAAATCAATATGCAACTATAACTGCACTAAATAATTCTACATTTCTAACTAAACAAATGCAATAACCATACAAAGGTTATTACATTGCTTGCATGCAATTTCTTTTTGCATATTTTGTATTTCGAGATGCACTGACTATCGTTACGTGTTGAACTTCATCTATTTTTTATCCTTAGAAAACCTAGGAAGTAAATAGATTAAAAATGGGGTAGGAGATGCAATGAATGTCCCCAGTAGGGCTTAAACCGGCCTCATTTCACTTGTGTCTTAACTCCTCTATATTGCTACTTCTTAAGCCTTTGTGGCACACTAATTACACTTTTAATCCCACAGTGAAAGAAAAAAAAACATGGCGGATGCTGCACTGGCAACAGATGTGACATGCTAAAAAAAGATCGAACCTAACCAGTGGGAGGGCCCAGATACAAAATAAGCTCATTTAACATCTGCAGAGTGACAAGATATCCAAGTTTTTTTCTCTCTCTCTCTCTCACTTGTCCAGGGGGTTCGTGCGTGTTTCGTAGCTCTTCATGACCCGCAGGACTTGCACATCCTGAGAAAGGAAGCAGGGGGGCAGCAGGCCGTGGATGCCCAGTTGTAGGCGCTCCTCCATGGTGAACGCCATTCCCTGCAGAGGTGGAAGGAGAGCAGTTGAAAATAGTTTGCAGTTGGAAAAAAAAGTCCATCAAATAAATGAGAAAGCACACAATCCAGACCACAGTGACTCACATGTGCCTCATCCCACTGTGACTCATACCCGTAAACAATGGTCTTTTTGAACTATCTTTTTTTCCCCAATTACTTGTTTTTGTGAAACGCTATGGAAACAAAACAAGTCCATGCTCACATGTCCTACAATGTTCCAATGAGTAGGGGCAGAGAATTACATTAGGCCAAGCATGTATTTGAGTGAGCTGTAGAATGAGGCCAGGGTTGAGAGTGTAAGGTTTAATCTATTTATTCTGCCCAATGGTGTGGGAGCCTGAACTCCCTCCCCAGTCCACTCGACTTGTCTTCCCTGCATTCCCCTTTATCACTCTTTCCATTTCCTCTTCATTGCTGCATGCCAGAGGGAAAAATGAACCTACATGTGGAATAAGGCGGCACTCTGCAGTCAGTTTGTTTGAGGGTGGGTCTGTATATCCTCAGAACACACCATTCTCCCAGTAAATGATTCATGTTGGTAGAATGCAATGTGAAATATGACACTGTATTCGATATTAGGTTGCTTATAGTACCCTCAGCTTACAACACCTCCACTGTTGCCCACAACTCAAGTGATTCCTTTCAGAAGATATTTAATGAGATGCTGAACAACACTGTACAGCTTTAAATTGCTTGTTGTACATCATTGCAGTGGGCAGTTTTGCGATTCTTTTGCGTCTCTTTGTAGATTTTGAGCCTCTTTCAGGTCAGAACGTGTCTCTTGGTCGTTGTTTTTGTTCAATATTTGTAGTTTTCTGTGGTCATTTTGGATGTCTCATTGCAACTATTTGCCTGAATTTCAAAAATGTACAGTTAAGACAGTGGCTTTGGCCCGAGGGCTACTAGGATTTGTTGGGTCCCACTGGCAAGTGCCCAGTAGGGCTGCAGTAATCCGTCCAAGATCCAAAATACTGCCAGTCTCAGAATAACAGAGCTAAGATAAACCTATTAGAGTGCGCAGGTAAAGCTGCACTTAAGTAAATCATTAAGGGTACGCTGCTAAACAAAATTAACCTTTGTAATGTCTCTGATTCAAACCTTATCATGAATTGCTGTGGTGTTATAAAACAATTGGACCACACAGGTTTATTACAATGCCATGGCCAAATACATTAAAGTAGGAGATTTGTCACACAATTCGGTTAACTTTTACCTTTTTTTTTTTTAAACCAAAAGTAGTAGTTCCTAATTGTGTGCCTGGCCTGATGTGCTCTAAAACTGACCTGTGGGTGAGGATAGGACTGCTGACTGGGAATCGGCAGGGAAGGAACTGTGTCCGACCTCCTATCAGCCTAAATCAAAGCAATACATTCTGCTGAGGCATTGGTATCTGTTCTGCTGCCCTATAATAGCAAAGCAGCAAAAACTAAAAAAACTAAAACAAAACCTTCTGGGAAACCATTGGTGGATGTTTTTTATGCAAAATATGTTTTGCAGGAACATTTCCCCCCTCTCTAACTCTTTTAAATACATGCATTAATTTGGGAATAGGTTAAGATTAGAGGAGTGGATTTTCAATTGGGACTTAGTCTATATGATAAAACTGAGACACATGGAGAGCAGTGTAGTACAACTTTAAAGCAATCCAAAGACAGACCAGTCATAGTTCAACTAGTGTTCAACCCTCATGGCATATTATATGTGGGACCTTGTGTTGCCTGTAGACACTGTCATGTGGATGCAGTGACGGCACAAGTTCCTGACACAGAGTGGATGACTTGAATTTGGGGCACTGGAGATTATTATAAATAACAATAAGTTGACTCAACATTGGAAATATTGATTTGATATTAATATTGAGTCGTTCCCGTGAATGGACAAAGGCTGGGGTGCTGCTACCCATTTACCTGGGGGAGGCAACTCGTGGTGAACATTTTGTCAGACAGGATAAATAATTTTAGGGATCAGAACTCCTTTTTGTTTGAACATTTGCATCCAAGACGTTTTAAGTATACTCGTGAATGTGGGTGTGGTGAGAATTGAGAGGCCTGACCTTGTTGAGGTGGGGGTTTCTGGTGATGTCGTAGCCGCGCTTCTTGGTGCTCACGCTGCCGCGGTGGTTCTTCCCGGCGTGGCAGACCCGCACGGCCTGGAAAGAGGTCCTGTCTGCGGGCAGGAGAACCGGGGGGGCGCCGCCGCCGAGGATCCTCAGTCCGCCCGCGGCCGTGCGCTTGCACAGGGACAGCGCTGCTCTACCGGGGAGGGAGTTCATGCTGCCTGCACACAACCCGGCCGGCCACCACAAAAACAAAAACACACACAGGAAAAAGTCAGTGAGTCACAGCGTTCACTGCACGTCACCCCGCGGTTAAAAAAATGAAGCTGGAGACTTGCAAACAACCTGGAACAACCTGGAGATTTAGCTTAGTCACGACGACAACAACAACAACAACAACAACAACAACAACAACAACAACAACAACAACAACTACATGTGCTACCACGGCCACACCGTAGTAAGTCACCAAGGGCTGATAAACCTCGGCGTATTCACACATACACCCCGTCGTGCGCGAGTGCATGGATACTGGAAGCTAATCTAGGCTAGTGCAGCCTAAACAGTGTTTTTTTTTTCTTTTTGTGGGTGGACCGGCGTGCTAACGCCGACTTGCCGACAGCTAACGAGCCGGCGGCTCTTACCTGAAGACGAAGGCGAAGCTGCTGATCTTCAATGGTTCTCTGGCTGTAGCCTGTGCTCACAGTTCGCCGCTGCTGTTTCTGGGTGTTGTCGATCGAACAGCTGATCCAGGATCCTTTGACATTGACAGGTTCCCTTTCGCCCGGTCGATCCTGTGGGTCAGCAGAGGAGGCGCCAATCACAGCGCAGTACCCTCCCCCTCCTCTTCCTCCTCCTCCTCCCTGCTCTCATACGGCAAACACACTCCATCTTGGAGGTCTGCGCTCAACTTTCAACCCGATTTCACTTCTCTTTATCGCATGTATATATGTTGTCGAATGAGCCGAGATTCGTTCGTGTAAACCATTTAAACGTGCATAGAAAAGAGGAGACGTGGTTCTTCCTCCACTCTTAGTCATGTTGAAGTTGTAAGCAGACTAAAATCAGATTCAAAGTCTTCCGCGACACCCTGGGATAGGATTACAAAAGGGTATAACACAACTTCAAGGAAACATTCACCAGGTAAAAATGGTAGTATCATAATTTGGATACTTGGATTTTTTTTATAAAAGAATCGTGTTTTATTTAGACTTGTCTTTCACCGGGATTTGGACATACGTGGCACATCACGTGCCTTTGGCACCCTCTGCTGGATTACCATGTTGTCTACCCATACAACAAAATATAAGAAACACCAATCTACATTTATCTTACATGGAGCAGTTGAAACAGCTGTAACAATCTGGGTCAAATCTCCTGATCCCCAGTCTCATAAAAAGGAAACATTTACAGTTCCTGTATTCAGTAGGCCTCCTTCCATCCTTCCATTCAAAGCAGCTATTGCTGGTGTGTTCAGAATATGCTACACATTTGAACCTCAAATCCAATGCAAATAATAGTCATGTCAAAAAATCAAATTCAAATTTGTTCCTGCCCATCAGATGAGGACATTCATTTAGCCAACACAGAAAGTGGTGATAGTAGCTCACGCAAGCAAATATTGGCACCTGAATGGCACCAGATATTGAGTATAAGAAAAAGCTTTAAGCTGTATCTAAAAATGTTTATTAAAAAACACACAATTCCTGATGATGCATATCTATTCATCAGATGATAAAAGCATTGCAGAAAACATTGAGAGAGAAAAGAAAAATCACAATCCATTTTTTGGTTTTCAACTAATATGTGCTGCAAGAACATGTATCCACAAACAGTTCCCACAATTATTGTTACAGTCTAATAAAGTTGCTTTAGATAAAAAAAAATCATAGTACAAAAAATTTGCAAACACAAATAAAATATCAGAAATTACTAAAAAACAAAAGGACATATTTCAGCACCTGAACACATATCGTCTTCACTCTTTACTTCCATTACTTCACAAACAACACAGGGGTATTTTTATCCACCACCAGAAAGGAAAACAAACGCAAGTAATACAACTAGGATGGTAATCAAACACATTAATAATCTTCAAACCGACAGACAAGAATTTCATATAACTTCTTGCCGTCTGCCATCCAGAGCGTTGTTATTCTTCATGTATTAAAATTACATTTTTATAATGTACTAAGGGTACAGAGGGAAGGTTCCACCATGGCATACATTTTCACAATTACATTCAACAAAACAAAACTATATCCTCGTACGATCTTTGAACCGATTAAGGTGCCTACGGTTTGTCTTCATTTCTACCGTTTTGGAAATATTCAGGAAAAGGTCAAAAAAGATGGAAATGCTTTAGATGACTACGCTTGTGCCGCTGCGGGAGCTTCTATCCTAAGAGAGAAAAAGTTAAAGAGATGGGGTTATCTTAAAGTGGAAGACATGGAGGGTCAAAAACTAAAGTGCAATGTACATTTTCACCAGATGATGGCATTATCAAAAAGATCAACAATTGCTGCAATCCATCAAATAGTGGCATTCATTTCTTCAATCTACATTTAAACTATATTACACAATCAACGAGGGTTCTTGCTATGGGGACCATGAATGTCTGTATACTTAAAAAAGTGAAGAAAAAATTATTCAAAATTAATAAAGAACAAAATAATGACGCACAAGAAATCACTCACAGCACACAACTTATTAATAGTGTGTGTTAGTCAGTATATGTGTGCGTGGCTCTTACTGAAAGTTGGTTATAGTTCCTCCGGTCGCTGCTGAGTCCAGGCCCGATCTCAACAGAGGAATAGCTGGGCGGCTTCTCTGGCCATTCCTTTCCTTTTCCTCCTTTCGGTCTCCTGCTGTCCTCCTCGTCGGAGCTCCAGGACCCTTTGCGGCGCTGAGGAGGCGAATAGCTCCTCTCCCTACGAGCCGCTCTGCTATGCAGCTCCTCCATCAGATCATCCCGACTTCGGGGCCGCGGCCTGGACCGACCTCCTCTTGTTCTGGCCCTGCCTCCTCTGTCATTCCTCGAATCTCTGGGTGGGGCTCGTCCTCGCCTGTTATCCCAATCCGAGTCGTCACTGTATTCTCGCAAGATTCCTCGTCTGGGAGGGGAGACGTCTCTGTCTCTATACATACGTCTGTCTTGGGGGGCACCTCGTCCTGACGGATTGGTACTCCCACTGGACTGACTCGAAAGTCTGGGGCCGGTCTGGACTCCATTTCCAACTCCAGGCCCCCTCCGAGAGGATAAACTGGGTACACGTTGGATTATAGGAGGCAGGGTGATCACCCGTCTCTCCATCCCTCTCACCCCCATCTCGTCCAGGGCTGACAACATACTCGGTGGTCCCGGTGTGTATGGAACTGCTTGAGGAGCCGGCTGGGGCTGTAGCTGATGGTGAGACTGTAATGGATGCATGTTCTGGACAGTGTACTGATGAGGCGGCCCTGTATCCAGCCCCCTCACCTGGTTCTCCAGGTAGTCCAGCACCTGGTTGGGACCTTGAACGCTGCCATGCATACTGCCATTCATGTGATGTTGAGGAGGAAAAGAGGTCTGGTGTTGCATGGCGTGCATGGGTGACAGCTGCATGGGAGCCATGGCAAAGTTTTGTTTAGTAGGATGATCTGAGAACGAACCTGGTGGGGAAAAAAGTGAAATGATGTTCCGTTTCCAACAGACTTTGGAGAGATTCATAATTTAAAACCTGCAAAAGGGGATTCTTTTTGCCACCGGGGGGCACTGGAGTTATAAACACTACACTGCCACATCAAATCTTGATTAGGTAAGTATGTTAAATAGTATGTATCCTTGACCATTTAAAGCAGATTTACAGCAACGCAGTTAAAGTGCTGTTAACATAAAGAGTTCACATAGTTTTAGTCTTTTCACCGTGATCTCCTACTCATGACTCTAAATGTCTGTGAAGGTTCTCAGTCCTCCAGGTCATGGTAATAGATAATAATAATGATAATAGATATTACCATGACTCTAAACAATGTACCTTTGGATCCGGACTCTACAATGAATTAAATGGTCTTTGTGTGCTTTTGTGTCACTTACCTGAATACAGTATGGGAACACCCTGGGCGGAGGCATTAGAGCTGATGGGCGCATAAATGGGTTGGCCATTCATCCAAGGAGCCATAGCCTTCTGAGCATCTCGCAGCATCCTGTGCTGCATCACAGCTGAAACCACAGCATAGCAGAAAGGCAATCAAAAAGTGTTCACATCACACGCCCAACTTTCCATATGTGAGCTTGATCCTGGGAACAAAACCATTTTCTCTAATTATTCTAATAGGGAATTCTGTAACATTACATGAGAAGCCAAAAAACTATACCTCCTACAACGGAAAATATGGTTTATATCTTTATATGTATCAGATATGAATTAATATTGAAAAATACTTCATTGGCATGGATCATTCTGCTGTATAATGGGCAATTACAGTTTACTTAAGATGTTGTTTCCACTGTTTTACATGACATCTTGTTGAGATGTCATGCACGACCCAAGAAAGAGCCCATCACATATCGGAACATTCAAACGCATTTCAAATGTGGACATACATTTTCCTGGTTTTCTACCCTACCTTTCTCCGGACAGCAGCATGTCCGCGGACAACAGGGACAGCGGACGTAGCAGCAGCACTTCTGTGGACAACACTGACAGCAACATATGCAGAGAAGCATGAGGAGCAGGAGGGCACCAATGATGATTAGCAGGACTGTCAGCCAATCTGGAAACAGAACAAAGTAATACATGATAAAGGATATTACGACTGACACTTCAATCTAATTTTTAGTTAACAATATTCTGTTTACACGAAGTGCATCCAGGGTCAACATGAACTCAACCAACTATGGAGTACGTACGGTACACAATTAGTTTGACTTCACGATCAGAGTCCCCTGTTGTGTCACCAGCAGCATCGATGGAGCAGAAATACACACCATTATCCCACCACATCACCTCAGTGATGACCAAGTCAGCCTCTGTTGACAAATGACACCAGAATTAATAAAAAAAATCTAACACTTTTTACATACACTTTATGTTCACAAAGAAGTGAGTGACATATATATTTTTTTCTGGTTTCTAGGCAGAAGTACTGTACACACAGTACTGTATGCAGATTTGTATAAGATCGTATTAACAAATTAAGACTGAAATAGCAACACTGTCACGAAGATGGTGTCAAACTCACTGTTTTGAATGGTAATTTTGCGTTCTCTGTATTCTACGCCCAGGGTGGGCTCATTTAAGCCCCTCTTCTGGATCACGGTGCGAACTGTACGTTGTCGGTCGGGGCAGTCATTGGAGGGGTCCTGGCCCAGCTGCAGAGAAGCCTGATAGCCTATAGAAACAGACACAACAATGTCACAGTTACTTGTAACATGCTTTTATAATAAGTGCAAACAAGGGGAAAACGGCAGCCTCAGTTACCGTTCAACAAACAGGGCACATTAATACCAGTCTCTTTCCCCCTGCACTCTTACCTGTGGAGTAGTATTCTAGCACCGGGTCTTTACAGAAGGACTTGTATCTCCAGGTGACCAGGACATCCTGAGGGTTTGCCGAGGTTGAATAGTCACAGCGCAGAATCACAGAAGCAAACAGGGTTGTACTCCGCTCCGTCTCTGGAACAATCACCTGGATGGACAGCAGCTCTGACACAAGCAGGAACAACAGTGACGTGAAACGGGAGATTACATAAACAAAGTACCGGTAAGCAAAACGCACAATAAAAGTGACTTCATCTTTAAAAAGAAAAGAAAGACTACGGTGTGCTTTTGTAATAATTTTGTACTTGAATGTGGGATTGAGAAGAATCTGACCAGACTGGTTAAGCGTTTACTGCAGAGGTCTTTAACTGTGTACACACACACTATTTCATTAGAGGTATTACCACCTGTCAATCATGGCCAGCTATTCAGAGAAAGCAAGCTGATGACAGGCAACTGAGCAAAGCTGTAGTCCCGATAGCGCTTAGTAAGTGACACATAAACAAAATCCTTATCACTTTCATCCATCCCTTTCTAATTGTTTTTTAAGAATAGCTTATAAAGTACCTTTTCACCATTTTTGAAATTTAAGGAACCATAATAAATATTAGAACAGCAAAACAAAGCCCCCAAACGTCATCTGTATATCCATTGTCACTACTTTTAAAAGAAAATTGCAACTGAATGTTATCAACTTGTTTTAGATTGCAATGTTGCAGACTCTGGTCAATTTAAGGAAGCGACAGGAAAGTTTAAACAACATAAAATATATTAAATAGATATCATTGTATTTGAATGGGATTCCAGAAAAAAAGATATTGAATAACTTGAACAATTTAGGAAAGAAGCTCCAAGGCAGAAAGAATGATGGAGACAGCATCATCCTACAGGTTTGAGCTCAGCAGTTTAAAAAACAAAAAAACTAGATATATAAACTCTGATACTAAATTATATGTATGATAATGAACTTATATTATATTATACTTACAATACTGAATTTTCAAATCATTGTACTGCCTGTTCTTTTCATGAATTTGTGTGCAACCCTTATGTTTTATGTATATGTGCTCTGTGAGCCTAAAATGATGTAGGCACTTTCTAGAAATTCATAAATCTTTAATGGCCAAACAGAACAACTAAATATTGAGAAAACAACCCTTTCCTATAAATATTTCACACTCTGTGTACACAGACCTAGGGGTGTATAGTCACGTGATAACAGTCGGCCTTGTGCCGTTTTTACCTGTAGATAATTAACGTGTACTCATTGCTCTGAATTTCGACTGTTTGCTGAAGTCGCTTCCCTCTACATTCCTGCGGTGTAAACAGGTGAAAGCCGAATAAAGTACGCGTGTTTCCAGGAAAGACATTTCAGGTCTCACCTGTCGGTAGGTACAGCAGCAGGAGCGACGTCAGTATCGAGTTTCCCATCCCGTCGCTCTTTATCCTTCCCCGGAAGCGTCGATCTTTATGCCGTGCGCGTTCCAGAATCCGTTAAAAATCCGGAGTATTTGGAGTAAAATGTCCAGGTCAGCATAATAAACGCGTCCTTTGACTCAGGAGGACATGTTTGTCCACGCGCGCGCGTGTGTCTGTGTGTCTTTCCGTGTGTGCTGAGGAGGAAAACAAGTGTTTGTTGTACAGCGGCGGTGGAGGAGAAAGAAGATCCTCCTTGTTCCAGGTGACACCACTGACTCCGCCCACTCTGACGAGAGCAACATGGAGGACGCGGCCTGTCCGACCAAGAGAGGCACCCGCAGGTATGAACTCATACCCTCACACCACCACAAGTTAATGATAACCAGGCACGAGGAGTAACGAGTTATTATCTACGCCATGTAATTAGGATACAAGATATATTACTGGGCAGCAGACATGCACAGTGTTCACACATTTCAACACTTTACGACACTTTGCTTTACACTTTACGACTCAACACCACAATCAACCCTACACGTTACGCCCAGGTGCGCTGGATTCGATTGGAAACATAATGTAAGCTATGGACTTAAAATGTGTCGTTAAGTGGCTTTTCTTCATCACCATTGGCCGCAGCTGGTGAGAAAATCCTTTCGCTCGATGTCTCACGTGAGCTAAAGCTAAGGTTTGTTAGCTTGCTAACCTGGCCATGCTGGTATTAGTGCTGTTGCTGATTTAGTATTAAAAAATACCGATGCTGACTTGAGTGGTGCCAACATATTTTAAGCAGTTTATATTGGCTTGTATAGTAACAGCTGCGTTTATCAGGATCAAACCGTCATAACATACACAACATAAACACAACGTTATGTCCTGTTGTATGAGTGTTTGGTATGTTTAATATCCTTGCTATCCTCTGCATTATTTTTTCCTGCTCTGTGCTAGAGTTAAGAACCATACAATATGTTTGATTAAAAGATAAAAACAGGGGGAAATCACGTTTTGGGTGATAATTGCAAGATATTTATAGCAAGTAGCGAGATATATTTTCGGATACTTTTTCTTGAAAATACGTCATCTTGTAGAGATTAATTCAATTCAATATGTTTGTGTTATAGCTTGCTGAAAATGTGAGTGTTAGTTTTTCTTTGGTTTTTGGTCAATGTGCATACACATTCATCGTTTTGTAATTCGATGAATGTTATGTGTAAATAACACAAATGAGTAATGAGAGTATATTTCATATTATTTTGAATTTCACTTACAGTGGAAAAATACACATTGTGAAATTAAAGCTTTGTTAGTTACTAAATGCTGGTTCCTTGCAAATCTGTGGTAAATGTAATCAAAAGCTTATGGTGTTAATGTGCCAGCTGAATACATTCTCCACTTCATCAGAATCAGAATCAGAATCTCTTTATTCGCCAAACGTACAAGTACACAGGAATTTTACGTGGTGTACAGCGCTTGTGTATATACATACGACATATAACATACAACATACAACATAAACCATAAGATAAACACAAAACATAAGGGGTGGGATACGACATAAAAACATAAGAGGTGGCAAGGGTTGTAATAAGTAATCAATGTTTAAGTGTGTGGCGGTGTTTAATCGCCATGTCCAAGAGACGGGGAGTACATGTGTGAATGCAGGGTATACCGGTTGTACAGTTAGATAGAAGAAACCATGGATCTGGCTTGTCACTCAGCTATTAAATAAATAAATTATGAAACAAAAATAAGGGTTAAATTTAGATGCAGCAATATGTGACTATATATCACGGGAAGTGGAGGCAGTTCAGCTTTCTTCCCTCAATGCTTTTCATTTTGGGCAAACATCTTGAGTGGGTAAAGTTCACTCTCAGGACGATTCATGTTGAATGAGTGTTGGAGCTCTTTGTGCGAGCGTGTTTTCCTTCTCCTGTCGAGAACATAGACCCCAGCGAGCTTTATCTGTGACACAAAACAAGCCCGCCTGAGCTGAACTCAAGTGCTGCTCTCAGCTACCTGAGAGTGTGCTCAAAAACCCTGTGAACAATGCTCCATGAATGAGAAGCTTAGGCCTCACATCTGCACCTGTGAACACATTAAATTCCGTCCTTGTCAGTGTCTGGAGAGGACACAAAGTACTTTTACTTTCTCTCTGGGCATTAATAAATTCCAGCCTGTGTGGTGTTATTTTATGTTACTGGAATGTGTGCTGGGTACAGGGGCTCATTGTCTCCTAATTACTCCGTGACCAAAGTTTATATAAAAACCACCAATTTGTGTTATTTCATTAAATTAGAACATTCAGAGTTTGTTATTAATTTGTCATTCAGAATTATTACTATGACTATCCATCATATTTACTGCTTACAGACGTGCCCCTGACTCTCCCTCAGTTATTTTTAACCTGCCCTTAGTAAGGTGTGTCTCCTTGTTGTGCCATTATAATGCGTAATTTAACCCATTCCTACCCTAAACTAATTTGTATAAACATTTGAGAGTACACATAAGTGTAGTGTTTGTGTGGCTGTGTATATTT
Organism: Colistium nudipinnis; assembly: GCA_016785305.1. Classification (NCBI taxonomy): domain Eukaryota; kingdom Metazoa; phylum Chordata; class Actinopteri; order Pleuronectiformes; family Rhombosoleidae; genus Colistium; species Colistium nudipinnis. The sequence goes on from JAFBJU010000173.1 coordinate 2,027,119, forward strand.
GATAAGCTATGATAAAGAACACAGGCTCTGTCCAAGGCACACATACATTATCAAACTCATTATTAAACATAACAGGCAATAGACAATCAAACCCTGTGACAGACAATAGGTATTTTACATCCCAAAAAATGTATATGAGAACACATATAAGGCCAAAGATGTGTGTATGTATGGATAAATATAAGACATACAAATATTATAATCAAATACATTTTACACTTAGGAAGAAGGTTGTATGTTGTCTGAGTAAATATGCAGTACTTTAATTGTATTCATGTAAGACTAAAAAAAGATCTCCAGCAAAGTGTTCTTTATTAAAAAAGTATTTAAGCAGTGCAATTAAAATCTGCAGACAAATTCAAGGTACAGTACTTACAAACAGTACATTATGAACAACAGACACATACAAAGTGGACCTGAGAGACAGTGATGCAATGAGTATGAAGACTGTAGATAATAATAAAATTATGGTGTTCTGCTTAGTTAGCAAAAACCATATTGATATTGGCACAAAATAATATAAAATACATCTTGGCAATGGTGTTACGTAAATTCTTTCACACAACTTGCATAAACAGTTGCGCACACACCTCACACATACCACCTGTAGACCAAACATGCAGAGATACACTAGTATAATTCATGCACTAGTTAAACATGTCTGATCCTGATATTAAAATGTGCTGCTTTGTGCTCATTTTCCATCCATTTTCAGTGCATCTATTTCACCACGGAAGGAGTCAGACTTCCTGTGGCTGGTGGCAGAACAGTTATCCCCTTCCTGCGTAGCAACAGGGCGATTTAAATGAAATGAAGAGGCAGTGCCGTGCAGATCGAGGCTGGGAAACCATGTCACACTATGAGAGTGTCCCTGCTCAGTGCGGTGCTCTGTTAAGGAAAACACCAAGAGCCACACATTAGAAGCTTCTAATTCATGCTCATGCAAAGTTAGTCCTACCTGGAGTCTGAGGTTACCTTTTTATTACACTTTGCAGAAATCATGCAACTCAAGTCTTGTTAGTAGTGACTGCGATACTAAAATTAAGCAATTTGTAACATTGTGACGGCTGCAAGCAAGCAAGCATTTCATTCATTCCTTCATTTGATATTCAGACAGATATGTCCCAGCTTCCTATGTAAAATCACGTACAGCCTTAACCAAGTTATAACGATTCAATGAGTTAAGACCATGAATCTTGCCTTGTACATTGTACAGAAACAATTAGATTATGCACATAATACTGTGGAACAATTTAAAATATTTAAGCACAAGGCAGGTGCTGTTCTCTTTTATTCTTACTGTCAACAAATCTCCCAAAAATATCAAAACCAATTATGAAACATCTCATTAGCCCCAATTACATATCCACAGCTGTAAATTAAAAGATATAGATCATACATATTCAGTATGTGGTTTTAATAAGTGAAACTTTTTTTTTCAGCAAACAACACTCAAACTGGATAAAATTGTGCATTTTTTGGAGAGTATCTTCTGCAATTCCAGTTTTTCCTAACCCCTGGGCTGTTGACCTTTGCTATGCAATCTAATGGTATTTACCATGAACTTGTGTGCCTATAGCCCAGAATTGTTGTTGTTTTTTTGGTTGCATGCAGCTTCTCTTATCTGTTTGTCATTCTTTGAAAGGGCATGAGAAGATACTCACGGGCGACCACCCTAGCTTTGTCATCAAATACTGATGTGGGGCCGAGAATTAAGGACATTTACGGCAACTGCCTACAAGAGCAATTGTGTGTCTCACAGATGTGTTGAGTTAATTGACAATGAAGTGGAATTGGACACATCAACAAGGGTTTTGATCTATTCTTGTGTTTGTTGACAGTTGCAAAAAATAGAATATCAGCATCCTTATCATGTAACTATTTAGTTTGTAACAGTATTTAGAGGCTCCTTTCCTGAAGGGCTGCAGAGGAATGAAGTCCCACTTCCTGCTACAAATAACTCACCAGGTTCTGGCTCCTGTCCCTGTCCTCTCGGCTCCCCTGGAGCGTGTGGGACATCGCCTGCTGTGGCCGGGTGTAAGAGAAAGGCCTTGTGTTGGGTTCAGTGGTCCTGTATCTCTCTGATCTGGGAGGCTCTGCCGTGCGGTACCGCTCCGTGGTCTGGTCGGGCCTGCGGTATCTCTCTGCCTCCCGCTCCGAGTACGGAGGCAAAGGGTCCTCCTCTTCTGGACGGTTGCTGGGTGACCGGCTGTAGTAACTACCACTGCCCTTCCCTCTGGAGCTGCCTTTGGAGGGAGTGTCGCTGTCCTCGTCCATCCTCCCAGCACATCTCTCCCCTCCGCGCCCTCTCGCCTTGCTCTCCAGCACACTGTTGAGGAAGGCGTCGTCGTATCCTCTGCTTTGCGGCGGCCGAGAGGGACGATCGCTGTCCCACGTGTCCCTTCTCTTTTGCGGAAACGGCGAGGGGCTGCGGCGCCCCCAGCCATCCTCTTCCTCTCTGTAGAAACGGCTGGGAGGGCTGTAATCCCGATTGTAGTCCCGTTCTGGTGGCTCAGCCCGTCGACTACGGGACCCATAAGACTGAGCAAATTCCTCCAGCTCATCCAGGGAACCGGTCCGCCCTCTTCTGCTCAGCGTCTTTCTCTTCATGTGCTCTGAGCGAGGGTCCCACCTACAAGAAAGCGAGAACCCACAACTCAGACCCACAGTTACATAGAGCTCACACATACAGTACATAAGCTGCTTTATGTGCTAGACAGAAGCCCAGAGTTTTCCCTTTAATTATCTGGAGCGGGTCTATGTGAGAACACAGGTGTCTGCAAATGTGCCTCAACCACTTTCCAGAACTTTTCCTGCCGCCCCCTTACTCAAGGGTCCAAGTGAGCCCCTTTGAGAATGCGGCAGGAAAATCTGCGTAACATTTACAGCGAGTGAGTGGGTGGTTCAGACAAGAAGACTCTCTCACACACTTTTTCTTTGTCACAAATCACAAACAGTCTATGTGATTGCAGGATTTATATGACATGTCTCCAGCTTGCCCTTCCTTTGTTCCAGATGTTTTCCCACAGTTGTCAACGTGTCTCACCCCAACTAATTGCTGCATTTTTCATATGTGCGCCTCCAATGTGTTATCAGACATGAACTCTGTCAAATAGGGCTGGACATTTTACTCTGGGGTCCTCTAACTCCAGGTCCGGTGCTTGGTCTAGGATGGAGGGGACAGCTGGTGTGGAAATTGAAACGGGAGGCAGTGTGAGGGTCAGTGAGGACGGAGTGGTCCTCAGCAAGGAGCCTTAAAGGGGCCTTAAAGTGAGGGTGCATGAGTACATGAGATTTGAATAGACGCTGTTAAACTCAAAGGTTTTAATGAGAGTCCCAAAGCTGCAGCAGCAGAGATGGAGAGCAGCAGGTGGAGTCAACAAGTGTTTTTCCAATGTAAAAAGAAAAATGTTCTTGACGAGAATTGCCTTGTGTTCAAACGACGGATTGCATCTGTTGTATTTTGGTGAATGATTTGAAAGCAGGTATCACGCCAATCATGGTTTGGATAGAGAAAATGTGGCAAGGAACTACAATTTCAGGGCAGCAGTTAGACCAGGCAAATGGGTGAGTTGCAGCTGGATGTCATTTCTAGCCTTTGAAAGTGAGTAAGAATCCCATCATGGGCACTTGACCTCCTTGGAAAAACTATCCCAACAGATCCCTGTAAAGTACTAATGATAACCTTTCAGGTGACCTTTGCTCTCTTGACACATGAATGAAATAAAAAACACACTCAACATCATTTGAAATGATACCTTCTGTCCAGTTCATCGTTGGAGAGGTTCATTCTGTCCCTCTGTCTGGTTCTGTGACTCTGTGCGGGCAGAGGAGCCCTCACTACTGAATGGTTATTGAGATCCATGATGGGCGGCAGCGCCTTCATCTGGACCGTCTGATAGGTGTGTCTGAAGTCATTAGTCCCGCCCTCATGCAAAGAGCTCAGCTCTGATAGGCTGCTGGCTGTGGGGCCACAAGTTGATAAAAGCAGATTTCATGAAAAACATGATGAAAATACATTTCACCATTTTCAGGTGGCAATCCAACATTTGAAAATAAGAGGTGGTCAGCTAGTAGGTGTGGTCTGTAAAATGTGAAACTGTTATATAAGATATAGGTAAGATACTCATGGAGCTTCCATGTTGACAATGACAAACATTTTCCGTGAGGACAGTCAGAGTTGGATGGGTTGAAATGAAAGTCAGGATTAGATGAACACTAGTTAATTTACACAAACCATGCACATAGAAGAGATGCACATTGACAAACACACATTCACTGTCCCACTGCCACACAGATTACAAAAATGAATCTGTGCAGGCTTACGTTTGAGTGCAGCCATCTTGCCAGAGCGAAACTGTGCCAGGTCCTTCTCTATGTAGTACAGAACTTTCATTGAGTCCTGGTCTGGACTGGAGTTCAGTCGATAACCACTGCACGCTGTGGATGTGGGCACACACACACACACACCCGCACACACACACAAATACACAAACACACAAACAACGACATACAATAATCATGCAACTCACACATGTATACATGAGTGTGTAATGGTGAAAAATCTGATCTGAACACAAACTTGTTAAGATTATATTGAACATGCATTTGGCTGACAGACATTTCTGTAGGTTCTATGGCTTCTACTCAGGTTAGAGACAGACGTGAGGGATGACATGAGCATTAGTGGTTAATGTTGCAGAGATATGCTGATACAGAGCGTTTTAATGTCTTTGCACTGTACACACCAGTGATGACACCCACCTGCAGCCAGGTTATTCTCCACCGAGGGGATAGAAGTCATTTTTGGTTCTACGTGGGATGATGGGGCAAGAGGGACCACAGTAGGAACGCCAGGGATGTAGTAAGGATACACTGGCAACTGGGCCGGTTGTCCACCCTTTGCCATCTTCCCAGCTTCATACACTGTACAGGGGAAAACATGCACACTTAGTCTTTTTCACACAGACTTAAGAAAGTTATGTCATTAATAAAGCCTTTCGTTACTCACAGTGCCGTGGGCAGCAGCAAGTGTCCGGACAGCAGCAGCAGCTAATATAGCAGCAGCAGGAGTGAGGACAACACTGGCACCAGCAGATTCCCAACAACAAGATGAGCAAGATGCTGCCCAGGACTACAGCTCCCACAAACGCCCACTCTGAAACAGAGACACCAAACACACAACACAATATAACACAATATATATGCATAACATCTAAAATATGATTTACAACTGGCCTGTTATTTCTATGGTTATGGTCATAATTCCTATTGTTAAAGAAACACTGCAAAAAAGGGGAACCACAGCATAAAGATCTGAGAGGTTTTGCCAAATGCCCAGGGGAACCAGACGGGGAAGATAAAACCTCCATCGGAGTTTACAGAGTGGCTTCTCGGGACATCTGAATGTGCCTTGGTTGGCAACAATATTTGTGAAATGAGGGATGATGACTTATCACTCAGCTGCAACCCCTTTCTGTTTTATTCCAAATACAACAGGCATCTCAGATGAATCCATTTTATGTTTCTGTGCCTTGCCAAATATACAGTATATTAAAAACAAACACAGTGCACATACATAGGAAACCTCAGGGGACCTCTAGGGAGCTCAAAGTGACTCTTATCCATCATTACATCGCTTAAGCATCCAGACTCTTAACAACACACTTCCTCAGGGTGTGCCCGGAAGCGAAATTTCCTCAAAACACCATGTAAGTCACACATATCCCCTCTAGAATTCAAATCACGACCAGAGGTAAAAATCGAGTAAATATAAATCTGTGAATTTGCTTCAATAATCTACTGACCATGCGTGCTGTCCATTCGGGTTGAGTTAAAACTTGTAGCAGGTCATGTTTCGCTGACCGCAACAAACACTGGCTCATATGTTAGTATTAGAAAAGTCTGAGAAACTTTTGATTATTAGTCAGCGAGAGTTTAGGGGATATTGGGCAGCATTAGGGAAGCTGGAAGAGGCAGTGGTGGTGAGAAAGAAGTGCAGGGGAAGTGCCGTACCTGGCATAATCTCCACATCAAACTCAGGTAGGAGATCGTCCCGCTCACCTTTCCTGCCTGCAGAGAGAGGGAGAGCACAGGTGAAGGACGGCAAAGGATAAAGCGAGAAGCAGAGGCCAAAAGGTCAGGCAAATTAGAAAATCTGGTAGCAGTGTGGATGATAATTGTTCATGCAGCAGTTGAAGAACTTAAGCGAATACTTTCATTTGAGCTTAATGTATATTATGTGTAGTTTCTTAATCCGCCTCACCCAGCAGCAACCATGGCTGTAAACTCACTCATACCCAGAGTTCATGGAAATAAAAAAATGATGCCATAACGTTTCCTCGAAGGTCTTTCGAAAAGACAAAGCTATGTACATAAACCAAGAAAATGTCGTCGTAGGTCAGAGTTCTGAGGTCAAATTAATTTCACGTTCTTATTTTAGCAAGAGGCTTGCCGTGCAGTATTTCTGCAATGAGGAGCGCACCTAACACGTGACCTCAACAGTGCACGAATGAGTGGGCTTGCCACTATACAGTACATGCACCCATGACACACATTCTAAGAGGTGCCTACAAACACAGCGTGCGAGGGCGAACGGGGTTTGGGCAACTGGGGCACGTCTCGATTCTGGGGCAAAAATTTACCATGGGAGTGTGTCAGAAAAAAAGGTCACACGGGTTGTGGTTGTAAAACAATGACTCGTTTGTGCTTCCATTCCAAGATAAACAGGTCAAATGGAACGAACGAAAACGTCACGGCATTTAAAGGCAGCAAAACGCAGAAAGGCAAGGGGACTGCAGGTGATAGTGTTTCTAAAATGTGTTAAACATGGGCTGGCAAAAAAAAGAATACTATAATTAGAGTAAAGACCTGTTGCTGTCGGATCTAACTACAGAGAGAGACTTATACCCACTGAAAGTCAGTTTGTGCTGAGCATGCCGTTTCTAGGAGGAAAATTGTAATAACCTGACCTGGCACACTCATACACATACCATGGAGCTCAGTAACACAGAGTAACCTGAGAGAGCTGAGCAGCTATACAGGGCCGAGAAGGAGGGAGGCAGTGAAAGATGCAGGCAGAGCAGGAAAGTTCGAGGAATGGTTAATGGAGGGGTGGGGGGTCAGATGAAGATTTTTACAAGAAAGGAAGGAGGAAAAATGTATCAGCGCGAAAAAACAAACCAGAGATGAATGAGGTGGTGAGAAAAGGTATATTTGCAGTCAGGAGGATGATGTTGAACTGTCAGACACGAGGGTTGTATTAAAGTTGTTCTCTGAGGCTCAGCAACACAGTGAGAACTTTTAAAAACCAAACCAGTGCAGTCCTGTTATTCTCACAAGTTTTACCCCCTTCTTCCCCCCGTCAGCTGATATAATCAGATTATCCCACAGCGGAGGAGGGTCGTGTGAAGGAGCTGATTTTAACATGCCCTCATCAAGTCAGTCTGCAAAACTGTAAACTTTCAGATCACATAATGGTCAGAGGTTTAGATTTTCGTCAATCCGTGTGTCACCCTCTACTTGTGTGTCTATTCATGTCTGCACCGGCAGCACCCCGTTCACATGCAGCACGTCGCCATGGTAGCGGCTTAAAGAGTGGCTGGCACAACAATGGCCTCCCTAATTTCTCTCTCCCAGTGAGTGGACATGTTACATCAGCTTTTCCTCCACAGTAGACACTGGATCTCTGACCTTCAGCACGTTAAACTTCGCTGTTTGAAAGGGGTTCAAGGGGTTTGTATAATCATTAATCAGCAACCAGCGCAGGTGCAAATATAACACACCCAAACATAAACTGCAAAGCAGCTGGAAATATGATCCCATAGACTTAAGATGTACCTTAAGTACACTCCAGCCAATGTGAAGGAGCAAGAGTCCTTCGTGGAGGACCGTGTAAAGAAGCAAGCACCAGGTCTCCATGGAGACTGTTGCAGGACACTTCAGGACACATGCCACAAAAAGCCTTTTCTTAAACGTTGATAGATAAGTAGAGGGATACCGCAAACAAACATGTATAGAGCATGAACATGCAGCCACCCGACCATGATTTGGCTCTAACTGTGAGCTATCATTTTTTAAGTAGCATAACATGCATAGGTGTACCGAGCACAAGTAACTCCAGCTGGCCCTCATTCTTCCCCTCCAGATCATCGGCAATAATGACTTTACAGAAATACACTCCGCTGTCGCCCCACTGCAGCTCCCCGATCCTCAGGTCTGCTTCTGCACAAAGACAAGAAGAGAAGGTTACACGTGTACTGTGAGAGGTGAAATTAATAGGGCACCGTTTCATTTTATTGTTATTTCAACTTTTTATTTTATATTTTTTATTATTATTAATAATATTCTGGCGCTGAGAGTGGACAGCATTCTAAGAATTTCAATGTATGATGTACATTTGACAATAAATGCTTGAATCTTAAATCTTCATTTAATGAGATCCATTACTGAAATGAATGATCAGTTCTCAAAAGCCTTTTGGATATTGTCACCAGGATAAATTTATATTCAGAATGTAAAAACAAGAATATTTTTATTTTATGTAAAACTAAGTGATGACTTTATCATATCTGTATTTGTTCGTCTGTGCTGAAACATGACAGGGGAGTGCTGTTGAATGTGTTCCAATGACACATTTGGCTGGAAGAACGGGTGTTGTGCCCTGATAAGGCTTGAGGTTTAAAAAGGAGTCCGTATGTGAATGGGAGGTGATGATTTCATGAGTGCCTTCTCTATTGTTGACCATGACAAAAGAAGTGTATTTTGGGAACAGGAAACACAAAGCACAGTCAGCTGTGACTCTCTGGGGATGAATCTCAGGGTGCAGTGGTCAAACAGCTGCGGCTCCTTTAGTCAAACAATTTCGCATAAATTAAGACTGATGACATTACTGTTGGTGATGGTGATGTCTCTGCCTTTGTAGTGCTCGGCCAGCGTCACGGAGGCTCCCTGGGCCGAGGCCACAACCCGGACTGTGCGGCTGCTGTCGGAGCACTCCAGGTGTGAGGCGGGTCCGAGCTCGGAGGCCTGCACGCCCAGGCTCTCTGGCAAGCTGAAGGAGTCTCTCGTGCGGTCTCGACAGTACGACTTGTACCACCACTGCACCACCGGGGCCTGGGTGGAGGCCGTTTGGTACTGGCACGGGAGAACCACGGACTGGAAGAGCATGGCGAAGCGTTGCTTCTCCCGCACTGTGACGTGGACACCGTCACACACGCACACTGAGGCAAGACAAGAGGGGGAAAGAATATGGAAATAAGTGCAATGTTGGGTGTTCCTGTATCGAAAGTGACACAACTATAGACAAAACCCATTGGCCTTCGAATTGTCTTTTTAGTCCAAGCGTCACATGGACGGAGTGGGTAAAAAAAAAAATATATTATTTAATTACAACAGCCTTGCATTAGTCTTACCTTAAAGCATGCAATAACCTTCAATTTTGTTTAAAGTGACCATATTTCAAGGTTTCAGGTCTGGCTTTATACAGGACTTGCATACCATTTAGTCCATTGTCACATCAAGTCGACCGATATAGTGATGATAATTTAATTTAATTATGAAACTAATTTCTTGCTGAGATGTGATAAACGATAGTAACATAACATATAGTAAGTTTGGCACAGAAACAACAAGCTAACTTGAAAGGTCCCCACTGCTGAGACATCAGACTACAATTTGAGCACAGAGGGAGGATGGTGGGCTTTGACCCCTTTAATTAAGCTGGTATGAACAAGAGGGCATAGTCTCAACACTATTATGTTCTGCTGCAAGGTATTTCTAATACATTTGGTCTGCACCCATTTATAAACGTGATAAACCATAGCTAAATATGACAGAGCTCTTGCATTAGACTAGTTTTCGCTGAGTGTATGCTGGGAAGAGGATGCATATCTTGATGAATGCAGACACAGCTGTGTCCCTTGTTTGTCAGAACAAATGATTCATGATGATTCTACACCCGGGAGCTACATTAATTTCCGTCATATTAAACCAGGAGAAAATAAGAGGGGCTGAGATTAGGCGCGTGGGGGCTCCTCCGTTGCTCTGTACCAGGGTCAGGAAGGTTAAATTCCAATGTGTGTAGGGGGCTGGGAGGCCTGCGGAGAGGCAGGGGGTTGTCATCACAGAGGGAGGGGATGGAGCGAGCGGGCAGATGCCCGTGGGTCATTTCTGCTAGTCCTTTTAGCTCTAGGTGGGGCAGGAACTTACATCTAAACATTTCTCAGAAGACAGGAAATCAAAACAAAAGCAAGTCCACCAGCCTGCTTCTGTTTTGAACCAGTAAGAAAAGCGTGTGTGTTTATCATGTTTATCTCGAATGGAGGTTTTCTTATAAAAGGAGGTCCTGCCTGCTTCTCTCCAGACGACCACAGGGCAACAGCTAACTATAAATTCTATTTATCCATTTGTTGTCAACCTGCAATGATTTGTCAATGATCGATCAGTGAATTGTCAGAACAACAATGGCCAACTAGTTTGGTAATCACTCTTTAAGACATGTGTGTGTTTGTCATCATAAGGTTTCTGATCCCTCTGGTAAACAGTGATGATTGTAATTAGTCCAAATGATTTTACAGGATAACAGATTAAAAAAAAGGAGGGTGGAGTGAACTCCTAAAATTCCTCCCATGAAAGAGCATTGGTCTTCCCTTTGTTTCTTTTTTTAATGGGCCAGTCCATTGTTAGCCCCCCCATCCTCCTTACCCACTAGAGTAGCAGAGAGAAAGGGGGCGTTAAGTCACAGACTCCCAACCAATAGGAGTATCCGGCCTACTCCAGCTGGGTGCGAACAGACCAATTGTCTGCTAGAAATTTAAACCAAACCGTTACTGCCAGAAGTTTGAGGTGAGAGGAGGTCCCGGGGGAAACACACACACACACACACACACACAGACTGCAGGATGCATCACCTCTAACTACTGTTTACATGAAGTTCACACCAGGTGTGACTCACTGTAGGTTAATGAATAGGTTACCGAGCCAGCAGACAATCACCGTCTCCACCTGCCTGCAGACAAGGCCTCATTTCCAAACAGTATTAAAAAAAACATAATGTGTGAGGGCACACACGTATTCCAGGTCAAAGCTCTGTTTCTGCACGCTTCCTGAACACGGTCAGGCTTTTCCTCTCCAGAGCTGTCACATTTCCTGCCTGCTCTGCTTCGTGCATTCCTTCACATTGAATCATTAGCCCGACCAAAAACTGATAGGAGTGAATACATTCTCCGTACCTGATAAAAGATTCCACTACAATGTTACAGCAATCTCTATTGTCTCGCAGATGTATCACGAGAAGCCCTTTCTTTCTCGCTCATCTGCACTTTTTGCAACCTTCCTGTCGTTTTTTAAGATCCAAATTTGCAGCGACGTGTACTTTAGCAGTAGATAGGAATTCATTTAATTATAGATTAAGCTCCAAAAAGGACTAGACTGATTGTTTTGTCTACAACGTTAGAAATGACAAGGAAACGGATTACCAAAATCCACATTGATGTTCTGTTGATTAACTGATTACAGCACATAGGCCTACAATAAAGCCCACAAATTCACCAGTGTACTGTAAAGGTTTTCAGTAAAACAAATATGTAAAAACCTTATGCAATACCGTCTCATTCGAGGAAATAACTCAAGGTTCAATCAACACAATATTAATCACCCCTCACTATGAATCCCAGAGGGATTACCAGGGTTGCCCTCATAAATACCCCAATGTGTTATTAGTTCGTAAAAACAGAGCGAAAGATGACGTTCCTTATTATAAACAATCTATCTTAAGTTTACCTATATAAAAAAAAGGAGAGAAAGAACAAGCGCGTTATCAACTCTGATAGTTGAGTAGTGTAACAACTAACGGTGTCTGGGATCGTTGAAGTGTATGGGATCAACCTGTTGCGCTGCTCGTGTCGTGAGACGGTGCATTTGAACAATGTTGTAGAGATATTCAATTTACTCACATGAGGCTCCCAGTAGAACAGCCAGCTGGTAAAAGTCCATGATACAGTCCGTGTTGTTAGAGTAAAGTGCACTTTATCCGCATGTTGCTCATCTCGCTGTCCGCCGACTGCAGCCGTTGCGCCGACCAGGGCTCGGGCCGTGACTAACGGGACTGTACCACTTCACACAGAGGTGAGTCCCGGCAGCAACACAACGCTTCAGTGCCGGCGTCCTGGACCATTCTGTCTATTTATCGATACGCAACGCTATAGGTTGATTGCGTTTTTGTTCGGATGACTGCGACTTTGAGCGGACAGCAGGGATTCAAAAAAAATAAAAAATAAAATTATACGGTGACATATAGCAACGTGGGAGACGACAAAGACGGAGAGAGTCTTGATTTGTGTTATTATTACTCTAAAGCCTCAATCCATCAGATTGACTGAGATGTTAGTATATGCAGAATATGCGCATATAACAATAATGGTACGAGCATCAATAGACTGGAAAGAGTGGGTTTATTCTATGTTCCTAACATAATAATAAGCCACACTACGATTGTTTAGTGAAATAATGTGGCCATGCACATTGTTTAATGCACATTCACGACATATATATATTATATATCGTCCTTATATATATGTGCATTTCTTATATATTGAGTATGGCCTTCATTGAGAACATCACAGAAGAGTGACACCGGAATTTAACCTTTCTCCACGAGTTCAGAGGGGCGGGGCTTAACCTGAGTAACCCGCAACATGAACTGATGCAGGCTACAGGAGAAGATCGGTAAGTTGTGTGTTTTTAACAAGTGTATTCTGCACATTAACATTTTACCCATTCCCTTTATTGAACTCAATTTAATTTTGCGTCACATGAAAGATGCAGATTGTACATTCAAGGAAAATCATTTATCACAAAAATGAATTTACATACAAAATGCTAAATGTCATAAACTAGCTATAATGGCCTAAGATGATAAAAAAAAAATAAAGAAATGAAGATAATGCAGTCTACTTGGTGGTTTGTAACACTCTGACACAACGTATGATCAATAATGGCCAAATTAGTGCAATAGACAAGAGAGCTACATGAACAGGGTATGAATGTAATGATTTAGAGGTGTAAAAAAAGAATATAAACAACATGTACTAAAGCAAACATTATTCAGGCTCAAGATTTAACAGTGATGTTTCTCTGCTTGACAGTAGATGCATTTTATTTCTGATCTATTTCAGCTACAAACTTGATATAAATGTTGATAGCACCTCTACAGCTGCTGCCATTTTGCACTTACTGCATGAACTGATCAGATACATGTGCACTTCGACTTAGATCCGTGGTTATAATATAACTTCCTAAAACGACACTTCCTTTGGAAAATAAAAATAATTTGATGTTTTTTGAGACATTTTAGTTGGGCCAATCCACAGGAGGTGTGGTTATTGGTCTATATCTAATCTCCAATTCGATCCGTCCAATTAGGACATTCAATTAGACCAGCTTTTTACACCCCTATCGCCTCCACAGATTTTTATTTTTTTTCCATTTCCATTTTTTTATTATTTCTTGTAATCAGGGTGATTTGGAGGATTTCACAGGATATATCAAACTATGCTTACGCAATAAATCATCTGCACTAAAAAATAATTTAGTAACTCAAGGTTACTAAATTCAGTCTCTGTATTGATCATCTCTGTAATCAAGACGATCACGGCTGCCCCGGTAATGATCACGAGGATCGTCGAGGCGATCGCGGCTACCCCGGTTACCATCACGAGGATCGTCAAGACGATCGCGGCTGCCCCGGTAACCATCACGAGGATCGTCAAGACGATCGCGGCTGCCACGATAATTATCCCGAGAATCGTCAAGACGATCGCGGCTGCCACGATAATTATCACGGGGATCGTCGAGACGATCGCGGCTGCCACGGTAGTGCTCTGGTTGCTTGTCAAGTCGATCACGACTGGCACTATCGTAACGATTCGGTGGATCTTCGAGCCTCTCGCGACTTCCACCCTCATACTTACCTTTCTTGTCGAGTTGATCACGGCTCCCACGGTAGTGATCGTGCGGGTCATCCCGGTAACGTTGAGAGTCAATATCACCCTTGCCGCCATTCCTTTCTTTACCGCTGCTGTAACTGCGTTGATCATCCTCCAACTTCTGTCCACCTGGTCCTCCAGTGGAATTCTTGGTAGAAGCAGCATCTTTGTCTTCGTATTGTTTGGGCTGCTTGGTCTCGCTGTTTGACTTTTCTTCCCAGCCCTGCTCTTCGACTTCGACAGGAGCATCTTTGTCAGAAAACTCCATTTCACCAGGAGCACTAACAGACACAAACAGTTAGAGTAATAATCAGTATACTCACATAGATCAGTGGCGCGTTTACAGAGGCATTCAACAAACAAGACACACAATACATACTCCTCATTATACTTTTGCTTTTTGGCCTTTTTTCGCCGGCAACAGTATACGACAATCCCCAAAAGCAGGAGACAGGCCAGGACTCCTCCAACTACAGCAGCAATAGACCCCGCCTTCATGCCACCTGTGGAGAGAAAGTAAAAATCTTTCTAAAATCCTCATTTGAAAACAGCTTCATTAGCCATTTTGAGGCGTGCTGTTCACAGTCAGAGGCGTGTGACCTTTAGATCTCCATTAAGGCCACTAGAGGGTAACAGAACAAAGCTCAACCACAGCAATAACATGTTATTACCTCGTTGTTTTTGGCAAAAGATTTATCAAACAATGGACCACTCACTTAGGCTGGCTGGTTTTGCAGGCTTACATCTCTGGCATATTTGGTATAACTAGACAGTTTGTCATTGGCTTCACTGTCAATGAATTGCTTTGATGTAAAACAAAAATGCCAGGCAAATTGTTGTGTGACAGGGCTGTGTAGAAATTGACACCAGAGTTATGAATATGAGTATGAACAAACTTCAGCATTCTGAGGTTTTCAAGCTTACCAAAATTGTTTCCCTGAGCTGGACATCATCATTGAAACTGTATGAACATTAGGATGAATTAAATCAGCTATAATAACTCTTTCTGTTGTTTGTAGAGCAACTGCATGCACATGTCCCTTTCACCTAACACAACATTACCTCACTTTTCTCCGTATGACTTACTACCTCATCTAGCAGACATAGGGCAGACATGGAGTAGGTGGAAATGATCTGTGGGTTCATTTTGAACAGAAGAGTAAGTAACACTTACCACCGGGCACCACAGCTAAGGTAAAGTTGCAGCTCTCGGATCCAATTCGATTTGTGGATGTGCAAATGTAGAACCCCGACATCTCTTTTGAAATGTTGAAGAGAGAGAGAACTCCATCCTCTGCAACACAATGAGGTGATCAGCCATTTTTTCAGTCTTAAATAAACCGTTAGGCAGGCTGCCATGCCGCTTTGTCCATCAAAGTAACATACTTTCTGTGGTCTTTGGTGGGAATGTTCTGGGGGCATTTTGAACACTATAGCTCTTCCATTCATAGATGGGTTGTGGGGATCCCTCCTCAGACATGCAGGTGAGGCCGATGTCATGCCAGTACTCTGCCTCTCCCTGAATCCTGCAGATAGGTTTGGAGGGGGCCACTGAAAGAAAAAAAAAGCTTAATATAAGACAATCTACTTTGATTTAAAAGCATCCTTGAGACAACCTACGGAAAACAAAACCTTTGACAGCAGACAGATACATAAAGAATATCAGTGGTTTTATTCTCACCCAGGACCAAAAGGGAAGTGGCGGCGGCTGTGTTCCCTTCATCGTCATTGAGGATCGTCACACTGCACTGGAATCTACGGCTGTCTTGCATGGTCACCTTAGTTAAGCGGAGTGTGCTCACACGTGTGTTAAGGTCAACCTCCATCGAAGCTTTGCCTTCATAAGCAGGTGCAATGTTGACTGGATTGTTTAGAAAGTAGGTGGCCACGGGTTCCTAGAAACATGAACAACACATTTTATAAAGATATCTGCAATATATATAAAATATGTAATTCAATACCATAATAATGCTGGCTCAATATTCAGCAGTATCAGAATAATCAGTGCTATGGCACAATTAGTTTATTTTATCATAAAGGTTATTGTTGGTTTAAGGTAGTGCCCGTTGTCCATTTAAGGAAGTGATAATGACATGGCCTTTATATGAAAATTGTCCATTCCGCACAAAAAATCACCAGGTTTTGATATGGTTGGGTCAATATGCCTACCTACTTTCATAACGGTACACATTACAAATAGATTAGTTACTGATAAGATGTGCTAAAAATGTCACACTTTTACTTTCTGTTAAATTTGTGAGTCCCGCCACCAGGTTGGAATTACCCTGATGACATCATATGGGTTTAACCTCTCACAGAAGTATGAGCATAATGAAGCTATGTTTACAGGCTATGTTATCAGTATTCCGAATCCCTGTTTAAGTATCTTACTACAATATTACAGCACTTAAAATATAGCATGATTTATAGTTTACTTTAACCTCTCACCATTGGATCATCAATCTTGTCTGGGTCAGATTCCCATTTCAGGACGAGTGTGGTGATTTTTGGTTGTGCTGGTTTGAAGGAACAAGTCAAAGTAATATCACCTCCTCTTGCGACCTCATATTCTCTCTCTGGAATAAAAACCTCTAGGTTCATGCAGCATGGCAACACTGAAACAGAATGAAATACATAATTGCAGATGATCAGTCTTTTCCCTAGTCAATTTATTTGGTGTTATTTCCTGAATGATTAAAATCTATTCATCTAGCCTGTAATTGTGGTGGTGGTAGAGGGGGAGCTGCTATAATTTAATCTGAATTAGTCAAACTAAACAACGTTTCTTGTAAGAAATTTATATTTTAAATAAATATAAATTATTTTTCTTACGGAGCTGTACTAAATAAATCGTACTCCCGCTCTTGTAGCAAGGTGTTGGATTAATGATTAACAGTGGTAGTAAACCTACAAAGGTGTGGTAGAGGTTCATAGAAAAGAAAGTACCATATTCCAGCATAAAGCTTACCTGTGAGTATCAGAAGTAGCTTTCGCCATCCAGCATGCATTGTTTTGACCATCGTAAGAAGAGAATAAAAACATAGATCTTAAAATATTAAATTTGTAATAAAACTGATGCTCTTGGCCCAAGCGACAGCCTGCCTAACCTTCACGGTGAACTCCCAAGAATAAAGAAGTTGACTCTTCCAGGTAATGAGTAAACGGCTATAGGTCACATGTCACCAGAGGGCCAATCATTGATCTGGTATTTTTTTTAGTAAAACCTTTATCATAAAGTAAAATACAATAAATGAGATGAAAAAGTATATTGTAAATAACTTAAAATATGAATCACATATTATATCCTCAATTAAAAATATCATGAAATAGGGATATTTTACGATAAAAATGACATGCTCAAAGTGCATCCACCAATAAACACACATAATCTAGAGTGTTTGAAGTGTCACTGAGTTGTTAATATTAGAGTCCACATAATTATATTTATAATTATAATTATATAATTATTATTATATAAAAACGATTATCTGGTAAATAAATGTTTTAACTGATCACATTTGGTAACCAGTTCGGTGGATTTTTACCTTACATTTATATGTATGTCTATTCTGAATACCTTTATATTTTACACATTTTATAAAAATCTAATTTTGGGCTGTTCTTATTACAGATTTTATTTGGAGTCTTAATTTATGAAATAAAACTGTATTACTGTATTCACAGCTAACAGAAATAAATCTGAAACCAGCCAAAATGGAGGAGGGTCACCTCAATCTTCACAGGCAGATCAGTTTAATATAACAAACAATAATGGTACGCTCAAAAGGGAGGGGCTGAGGGGGCAGTCATATCTGAACCTAGTGGCAGCTCAATGTCCACCACTTAAGGAAATGCAGTATTGGTGCCGTAGAATAATTCAGGATTCACAAAAGCTCCCCCCTAATGTGTGATATGTGTGAAATAATATTATTTTCAGTATATTAAAATATATTTATA
Source organism: Colistium nudipinnis (assembly GCA_016785305.1). Taxonomy (NCBI): domain Eukaryota; kingdom Metazoa; phylum Chordata; class Actinopteri; order Pleuronectiformes; family Rhombosoleidae; genus Colistium; species Colistium nudipinnis. The sequence continues at coordinate 2,045,061 of JAFBJU010000173.1, forward strand.
TGTTCTGTATGCAGGCTTGTTTAAATGTATATTAAAACGGATTGGACAAAGTGTGTTTCTTCTGTGAATTACCTGTGATCTTTAAAAAAAAGCTTTTCTCTCAAGAACATTTAAGTGTCTAAAGGAAACAACAAAGTCACTGGTCAGTTTTTTAAGCATACCGTCCTGTGAAATGTACCACACAGTGTCCTCACTTAGATCATCAGCATCACAGAGGGAATACTGCATATAACGTGTCCAGAGGTAAAAAAGTGTAAAGTGAGACACGCTGTCTGTTAAGAACATCAGGTGAGGGATATGAGAGACACATGGTCCTACAACTAGACGGGATTCTTTCAGGTAAGAATGTTTGTCATAGAACACGTCATGCAGCAGACATGAATCAGTTCTTTTCTTATTTTCCAGGGTAAAACTGTCTGTAAACAGTTGAATAGCACTTAAATCAGACTTTTTTGTTGACGAAATGTGCTTTTATGAATGTGTGCCATGCAATATAATACAAACTAAATAAACAAAGATGTACATTATTATTATTGATTATGTAAATTATTATGGGAATAGTTTATTTTATTTCATTTAAAGTTTTTGTTTATTCTCTATTTGTTTTACAAAGCCTCCATAAATGGTATATAACTTATAACTGTTTAAAGGCAGGAGTGATAACGACAAATAAATGTGTTCAAGGGTTAATGAAAATATGTTGTACTGGGAATAATTGTTTCCATAAAAAAATATTCAACATCCAACATAATGTTTTTCAAATAAGAAACTAATGTCTGTGGTTTGTGAAAACATGCAAAACTGCTGCTACAGTAATTTGCAAATCCACGTCTTTGACCTGTGACTAAATCTTACTGAGTGGCTGAATCAAGAAATTATGTAATCTAATGGGTGATCTTACATTGCTTCTCAACAGGCAAAATGCAGAAATGTATCAATTTCACATCCTTTCATATTAGAGAAGTGAAATGTCCCTTAGGTCAGGGCAAGGCCACCAACTAACTAATGTCAAAGGTAGTTGGAGTGGATATAACTATGCAGCAAGCGTCTGGCCAGATTGGAAAGAAATACAGTTGAAGTAACACAATGAGACCACAGCTTTCAACACATCATAGGACAACATAGCACTAAAGTATTATTCTAATGCTGTCTTAGGCATTGCACATTTCTAAAACCGTCACTAATACTGAATACTGAATTACAGTATGTGTATTTATTTATGCCAAAAGAAGTCAGGGTCTGTGTCATAGATGGAGAGGATTGCGAAGAATTACACTTTCTGAATTGAGAGTGTTTTACTTTTGCACATGCTGTCTGCCAGGCTTTTCAAGAAACACTTTCGTCTTATTGTTGCCTTGGAAATGAATATAACTTTACCTGACTAATGGAGGACTTTGTATCAGGAATCAATTGGGTATTGATAGGCTGTTGTTGTAAAAAGCGTCATAACACGCGCATGCAGTGTTGATCAGATCCACCCACGTCCCTCTGGGCAATCAGACCAAAGACAGATGATTATTTAAGTATGTAAATAAGTCAAAACTAACAACACCCAGCACACACCCCACCCTCTGTTGCCCAGCACAGTCTCTCCCTCTGTGTGTGTGTACGTGTTTGCGTGTGTGCGCGCGCGCGCGCGTGTGTCACGACAGACTCAGTACTGGGATTTCGGGTTAAATATTCAAAATGGCGGACGGAGGAGCAGCGAGTCAAGATGAGAGTTCAGGACCAGGTAATGATTACAGCATTTTACATATTCATACTCATATTCAAACGGTGTTACTCGCTATTTTATTGCCGACGGAACGCGCGCGAAACGCGGGCCGAGGCACACATACGGCGGCCACCGGGCCGTAGTGGCTTCACACACAGCCACACACAACTGTACATTGACAGAGGAGGAAACGAGCTATGCAGTGCGACGGCAAATGACATGGAAACATGCCTCCCCCCTTTGTGTGTTCAGACGGCTGTACGCCGCTACATATTCATACCTCCGCCGACAAACACAACTTAGCATATTTTATTAGTCATCGGCGACGCAGCTCGGCTCATATTTGTCCAGTTGAGATGTTTGTCTAACGCGGGTTGATTGAAACGGGGGGTGCTAGCGGGGCTAGCGTTAGCTCGCCTGCTAGCACTGGGGCTTTGTGTTGATGCACAGTGGGGCTTTTGAAAGGGGTTTGCATATTCATTTTTTGGCGAGCCGGGCAGTGACCGCTGGTTTCTATATCGTCGCAAATGTTTTTTTTTACGGAGGAGGGAAAAAAGCGAGAACACGAGCAAACGCGTTTCTTCTGTGTACTCACACGGTGCGTTTGTGTGTATGTGTGTGCGCGTCGTGGGTGCATGGAGCTCGACGTGATTTTTATTGCCGAGCATTTTGCCCCAGCCTTTTGTGTGCTCGGGCAGCCTGTTGTGTTATTCATGCGGGCCTGCCTGAAGCAGAGTGCGGACTTCAGCATATTCCAGAAGCAGGAGCCGTGTCAACAGTGTACTTTGTGGCGATTCAGACTGATAAAAGTAAAGTAATGTCGATCTAAAAATTCTGCCTGATCCCAAATGGCTCCCCGGCTGCCCCTCTTTAACTTCGTCCACGCTAACTTTGCTCTTGGCGTCGTTTTACTGACGCTACAATTCACGCGGGTTTGTGAGCGTGTGTATGCTGAGGATGACTTAACATGTGTGGGTCATTGTCTGTAAATATTACAGTTCAGCTCAGAAGTTGGACGTAGAATATTCTACTGTTTATTTTACTTGCAGTGCAGCCTGGCATCGGGATGGTGCTGTTGTTAATAGACCTCATTAGAATATATAATATATTCCTACGATCTATAATTTGCTCCAGGCTGCATTTTTTCTTAAGTTTTAAATGTGTAGTGCTGGAGTTTCGACCCAGTCAGTCTGTGTTGGATACAAAGATTGTACCTGTGAACCCCCTCCCTCTGGCACGGGGAGGGGTAGTGAGGCCCACTTCCGGAAGGCCACAATAATAACAGGCAGGGCATTCTTACTGTTCACTCTGCCTCCTCCCTGGCTGGGCAAGACCCAGCATGATGAACTCCAATACTAAAGTTTGGTTATTAGTCATTTTTTCGAATTTAGTCCCCTCAAGTCTGCTCTTGAAGGTTTGTATTAAGTCTAAAATGAGAGATTTTAGTATTTGCTACACCGCCGGAGTCTGTTCTGTTTTCAAAATGTGATGTTCACGACCATCTATGAGCTTGTTGTCTGTTTTGAGTGGAACCATTCTGAGGTTAATGTAATGTGTTTTATTTAAAAAAAAAGGGATTGTTTTCCGTAGTTTTAAAATGTTTCGATTGTTTTGTTGTCTCAGGCCATACTTAGCCCTATTATCGTTCGGATACAAAAAAAAACATTATGTCACAGCCGGACTTGTTAGAAACACTGGCTGACTTTGCCCACGGCTATGATTGTCGCACATTTCAGGAATTTATATGATGTATTGCAGCATAGCTGTGGTATTGTTTATTTGAAAATAGGCCATGTGAGCCTAAGCAGTAGGTGTGTTTAAAAGAATAATATCCTTTTTTTGTGTAGTAAAATGTTATGGAATAAGATCCACTCGCATGCTTTAAAAGTAATGATTGACTTCTTAAACTATGCTGCTTAAAGAACGAATGAGAAATAATTCTGTCATCCCCACACTTAGGTTACTTTTCTCATTTAATCAGTTTTACAGTTCCACCCTCATTCCAGCCTTGTAGTTTCTTTATGAATATTCATTGATGTAAACACGGTTGCTATGAATAATGCATAACTTGCGGTAACAAATTCAGAGGCTGCCATCTGAAAGTACTAAGATGGTAGCCCTGATGAAGGCTCCAAACAGACACGTTTTTTTTTTGTGTGCATAAAGGAAAATCAGAACTAATAAGAGCAGAAAGCTACTTTTTCCCGCTGGTGATTTTAAGTAAGACATTCCTGACTTAACAATGTCAATCATCTTGCTCTAAAGATTGGCTTTTACCTGTTAAAACTTTTTTAGGATAAATTACATACCTTGCATTTGGCATACGCATGTGACAACTGATGGAATATCTTCATGAGATGGCCACAATTGAGGATTCAAGATTATGTGTCATGCACTGCTAGTTCTTCAAAATGGGAGCTTTTAAGAAAACCTGGATCAAAACAGGAGAACGTTGCTTGACTGGGTATCCTACAATGTAAACCATGGATAAAATATATTGTATGGAAAAACATAAATATAAATGTGATCATCTACTCTATACAGGGTCCTCAAAATAGTTGAAACATTTTCCCAGAAATAAAATATAACTTAACCTCGCTGCCAAGTCATTTAATCTTTCTCTTTTATTCCTTTAGTTGAGTTGATGAAGTTTCTTGCGCCGTCTCCCAGATCTTCTCCCCAAATGCACCCCCAAGTCATGTCATGAGTTGACACATGCAGGTTAAAAGACTAAAGAAAAGACTACAACTTCAGTGACGGAAACTCTGAATAATGTTATTGTTCAGATGTATGCATTAGTCAGAATGTGTGGGAGTGAGAGTGATACAGACAGACTCTAACATCGTGCTCACCGTGTTTCAAAGTGGAAGCTAGTGGTCATTAAATGTTCAAGTGCGTTAATTGCAGCCTCAATCAAAGCTTCTCTATTAAGATAAAAAACTATTGCAATAAAGAGGCCGACTGGACTTGAAACGGGTAGCTGGCTGTTTGACCAGCAGCTGGTGATTATGCAAGAAAATATTGTGTCTGTTTAAGAACATGCATTTGTAATAATTTGCCATTCTTAATAGATCATGCATTAATAGATGACCGAAATGTGGCAGAGTACTGCAGTAAGCAGAGAGGATCCTGGTGGATAAATAAAAAAGAAAAGAAAAAAGATCATATTGTTCTTACGATTGCACATGAATAACCAGCAGTCAATGCTAATAGCACGCTAAGTGCTGAATTTACACGTGTATTTAAGCCGTCTGCACCGATTTACTTGCGGTATTGTATCTCACTTCTGCATGGTCTGATTGTTAGTCGTCAGAAACTCCTACCCAACCCACCCCCCAGAAACTGCAATTAAGTTTTAAACCCAGCCTGTTGACAGTCGCATAATGACCACTTAAGAGATGGCACACCAGCTCACAGTGGTGTTACTTTACATCAGATTGCACTGCAGCCTGTGTTCTGCTCATTTGTGTTGCAGTTTGCATGATATACAGTCAGATTGTGTTGGTTTAAAACATAGATATTGAATATCTATGTATGAACCCAGACGGATTTGGGTCGTATGGTTAATAAGTACTTGAAATTGAAAGATTATCTGTCGTGACCATACATTCAGACCGATTCCAAACCCCTCTTAGTCCTCAGACTGGTTTAGGTGTGGAAAAGTGGTCTTGATGTATTCTGTGTTTAGGATGAAAAATATAGGTATCGGGGCAGAATGTGGATGTGCTAATTAATTTGCTCTGTCTCATGGTGAATCTCTCCGCTCACATTAGCGGCTCTGCAGTATTCAGGCAGCCCTCCTGTATTACGGTGCTAATGAGATAGCTATTTAAAATTCTCTTCGCAGGATATTTGTATAATGCATTGTTCCCCAGCAAGGTTTTGCCATTCAGCCATTCAACCGAGTAACTGTACATGTGTTGAAGTGCATTGCTGATAACTGCATCGCATTCACATCTTATTTGTTTTTCCCGTTTGGTTGCATGACGTGATTGTTGAAGGCAAGACAGACTAATATCTTTGCATCTCAAGCAAACTCTGCTAAAATGAACTGTTGGATATTCTACGGCAGTGTGCCAACTGTATACTCTCTCTGTTAGACGCGTTGGTAAACAGCAGTCTGGAACTAAACACTGTTGTTTGAAGGGATAAACAATTAGGATAATTGTGGTACGGAGTATAGTGCAGTATTTATTGACAGTTTTCCGTGAACTTCAGAAGATGAACTGAGATTGGAAAATAGTCTGCTCTTTTTTTGTTTAGGGAGGATTTTAAACGTGTAACTTACAACAAAAATTACGAAGAATATGATGCAGATCCTTGTTGTTTTTACTATAATAATAATAATGAATATTCTAACTGTTAGACCATGCAGATGACCATAAAAAGTTAGAGAAAAGACGATAGAATGTAAACGGGGGCAATGAGACAATTAAATAGTGACAGGTCATATACATTTTCAACCAAACCAACTGGAACTAGGCCAAGTCTAATCAAATATTCCAGAACAATTATGTCTTGCTTGAAATATATATTGAGTTGAGTGGCAAGCATTGAAAGAATGCTTTAATAATCAATTAGTAGTTTATTTAGTAAATATGACAAATATAGATTTCTTCCAGACTTTCAAATATAGGGATTTTTTTTTGTTTTTGTAACTTTAATTTTACATCACAATATACTTAATGTCTTTGCATTTTGGATTGCGATTCGTTCTGCTTGAGTTTTAGTAAATTGTTGGAGGCAATCTTGTAGGGCAAATATATTTTTTTTCCAAAGAACACAGTGGAAGTGGAATTAATTGTGTACCTGAACAACTTGCTTTTTGGGGGGTATATCAGACTGCATTAACCTCTAGGAGTCGCTTTAGGGTCTCTGGTTTTGCCTCATTAAAGTTTATGGCTGAATACAAACGGCTACGAGCACTGCTGTCTGATTGAAAATGTGCCCCTTGTGTCTTTTCACTGTTGACAAATGTCTTTGTTTTTCAGTATGTACTGCGATTATGCCACCGCGCCTCCTTGGCATCGTTTTATTTTGGTCAGCTAGTATGTAAATGCATTTGGTCCAGCGGTGGTCTAAGTGAAGAAGTTGATTAGAGCTCGGGCCGGGAGTGGGTGTTGTGGACTTAGTGGGTAAGCCCTTTCCTCTGAGGGCCAGAGCACAGTCATGCATTCCAGCCCAGTCATTCTGATTCACTGGACACCTGTGCAGCAGCGTAGCCCGACTGTTTTCCCCTCGGTGTAAACTCTGAAAAATGAATTTAATGGGGCCCCAAAATGAAATACTAATGGAATGTAAAGCTAATCAAAATATGCTATTCCCCCAACACTTCATAAACATAGACGGCCGAAGCTCTGTTGTCGCCCACTGTGGAATGCTTTAGCCACAGGGGCTCTAGCAGTAATGACTTGCTTGTGTCGGATTAATGTGTACTTATTTATTTCCGATTGAGCTGGTCCCCCGCCCACCGGTAGCCCCCCTCCCTTTGTAGCAGTCCGGCCGGGTCTCAATGAGTCCCGGAGACTCTCCGAAAGACTCTAAGACGTCCCCATTAATGCAGTCTGCCCAGCTTCCACGCCCAGACCACTGCCGACAGGCCTTATACTGCATTCTGGGATATCTTCAACCCGCTGCCTGCTCTTAGCTAATTACTTTTTAGCCGTGCACTCGCACAATAATTGGTCTGGTTCTGCTGCCTCCCCTCCCTCTTTCGCGCCAAGTGCTAGTTTGAGCTCTTTTTCTCCCCCCTTTTTTTCTGTCGTCCTTATTCCCCTGTTTTTTTTTATCGCCCTCCAAAAGCCATCCAATTAATATGCTAATGAGCTGATAAATATTTATAGGGGTTTCAATTATGCAGAAAGCTTTCAGAGCCCGGTGTGAAATGCGTCGCTCGCAGGACTTCAAAGCCTTGCATTGCTAACAAGGCAGGGGAAGATTTGCATACGGCTTTAATCAGCTGAATACTGATTATCCTTCATTATAAAGTTGGGGGGGTGTGTGTGTGTGGGGGCGGGGTGCAGAGTTGGTGGCAGCAGCAAGCTGCAGTAGTCTTAGTTTCATTCCAGCGAGCGAGAGAGAGGGGTTGAACTTTTTCAGAAGTACAGACAGTCTTGGCATCCACAAAAGAGAGAAAGACAGAGAGGGAGTTCAATGTAGGCACTGTAAAGAGAGAGGGGCAGAGCAATAAGTGAAGAGAAGGAGTGCAGCGTGAGCGAATGCAAAGCTGTCTGCCTGGCTGCTGTTGGCTTCCACAGTGAGCGGCTGCCGGTGTTGCTCAGTGAACTGTGCCGGGGACAGTGCCACTGTGTCTGTGTGCCGGTCTGGTCTTGGAGAGTGAAACCAGGGAGGAGTGGGAGGAGGGAAGCGGTGCCGGAAGCCCAGTGGGTGGGTTTGCCCGACGGAGGCAATTATTTACCCCCTCCCCCTGATAGGTTCGCCAACCATGCTGGAAAACCCAGGTGGAGCAGGAGTGGGTGAGTTTTGTTGTGAGCTGGGAAAGTCTTGACTCGTCACAGGTTGCCCCTTAGAACCTTCGCTTAAGAGTTGATCATTTTTTGCCTCATTTTGACCTGACACTCATCGCGTTATCCTTTTCGTTTGTTTCGCTGATTTGTTTTGCTCTGCATCGATATTTGTTACTCTGACGGGTAAACATCATTCAAATGCAATGTCGGTTAGATGGAGGCTATTGAAATCGGGCTGTGTTATGTTGTCAGCAGCCGTGGGCGTGAGTGTGTCTCACTATCTGTCTCTGTCTGGCTCTTCCAGATGCTAAAGTGAATAATCAGTCAGAAACTACTAAATGTGCAATGGAAAGTGGTGACGGCAACACCGGTGAGTGACCTCCAGCTTTTATGATTGTTTTTGTATTAATCTTCTGAAATTGACCTCGTCATTCAACGGGTTTCAAATTCACAGACCTATAAATGATTAATTCAAATCTGGAAAAAAAGTTCTCATGTGCACCTTGTTTATTATTGTCTCCTTTTGGTAAAGGTGATGGCCGCTTTTCAAATCCCTTGTGAACATTTCTCATCGTTTTTTCTCACTAATTTTACCAATTTAATATCCCAGTAAATAGCTCTGCCTTACTGATTCAGCGTAATAAATACTCAAACTCAGAGTGAACGTTGTAGATTCAGAGCTCATATTTCTGGTGTGTAATGCTGAATTAGGAAAATTGTAATGATATTATATGATATATTTTCTGGGTGTAATTACATATGATTTTCTGATTTTTAGATTTAGGTAGCTGTTAAATAACTTTAGATCACCAAGACTGTTGCAACAATTGTTTTTGATTTAAATAAGAAATGTTTTACCTAATTTTCCGTGCTTTTGCCAGCAATTTCTTCCTCTGATGTATGCCGCTCTAGAAATGTTTTTGAACTGCCCTGACGGCACATTTCATAATCTTTATTTCTGTCCCCAGGAATCCAAATCAATGGATTTGACTTTCAGAGGCAGACACTGCCACTCACAAATGCACATGCACAAGCCATCCTCCAACAGGTAACGCATGATGCACACGCCATCACACACTTAACTTCACACAGCAACTTTTTATCTCATGGTTTTTGTAGCAGGAGCCAGCGTGTAATGTAATTATTTGGTGAGATGACAATGATGTTTTTTTTTGGGATGAAATAATGTATGAAGTTTGAACAGAGGAATGCACATCGGCACTCGCACATGCACTGGCAGATCATTTAAATGAGCCAGGCTCCCCTGGTGTCGCCTGGCAACGAGGAAGATTAATCAACCCTGTATGCTAATTAGCTGCTCTGCGGTTGCTCGGAAACAGATGGCCAAGAATATGCAAATCTATGCAGAATTTACATGCACTGCATAACAGTTATTTTAATTAGCATCGCAACTCCCCCTCCTTCTCTGTTCTCTGTCTCTGAAGGCTGCAGCACATTTTGAAATGCCCACTGTCGCTCTTCCTTTTTCATTTAAATTCCTCTCCACGCCCAAAGAGTAAAGGCTCAGGTTTATTTAATTTTTATCTGACTTTTAGTGATTTTCCTTATCCAAATGAACTATCTTTTCAAATTGCTTTTAGACTGTCATATAGAAACAGGGTTTCATTCTTTATGAACAGATATGGCAATGTCTTTACACTTACAATATCAGAAATGGTCTGCTATGCCTGTAGGGAGATCTCCTCTAAGCCCCCTTCTTTGCTTCACCTCCACTAGTCTAAGTCGGAAGACTCGAGTGCTCTTTCCACCTCCGTCCAGCAGAGTGTATTGCCTCAAACCCAGCTAATGTTGGCTGGGGGACAGATTGCTGGAGTAAGTGGCCTGTTGCCTCACTACCTCAAGTTAAAACCTAATCATAGCCATGCATCTGGGGTGAACATCCAACCTAGCTGAAAGACGGCTTGCCCTGATTTTGTGGCCAAGGCTGGTGTCTCCTCTACCTGTCTGTCTCTTCATCCTCGTGGGTGTGAGGCTATGCCCAAATTCCTCCATATTAGGAAATGGAGTGGCCTGTTTGGACATAGTCTGTGCGTCTCGACACTCATGGTTTCGGCCGACCCTGTGACACAATTCATATCCATCTTCTCCCCGAGCCTGTACTGTAGTTGAGAAGACCTGACTGGTTGAATGCAGCTGCTACTGTGCTTTGTGGGAGAAAGTGTGTGGCTTTGTGCATGTGGAGTATTTGAGTGTTTGCATGTCTGAGATTGAACACGACGTCAACATGCCCATTTGCACTTGTGACTGGCTCAGCTGCATGAGTCTTCCATCCATTGGCTTGTCTGGGCTCATGTTAGTGTGGCCACGATGAATCAAGTTTCAATTCTACTTCGATACCCTTGCAAAAAGTTACATTTACATTCATGACCAGTAGGAGGAAAAAAACAAAAAGAGAAATACGAACAGTGTGGAGCTATGGCCCAAACGAGAGCAGCAATTTAAACCGCTGTTGTCAACAGCATCAACTAATGCAGTCCACTTGCTGTTATTGTAACTGGAGCCAGAAGGGAATGGATTAAGGGTTTATATTAAGGCGCTTAATGAAGGCACATTACTTCTCAAGAGCAATGTGTAAAGTTTGTCATTTAGGCAACGTACATAATGTTTTAATATCCTGCTGTTTTATCGTAGGTCTTGCCGATGGCTATGAAACTTTGCATGGGTATCGAAGCCAAAACTTCATTGTGCATTGTGACGATACTAACTCGTCCAGTCTGAATTATACCGGAATGTTTATTGTCGTGATGTGTAATCTCCAAGTGTCCATTGCTCTTCAGTTGACCCTGACCCCAGTACACCAGCAGCTGTTGATCCAGCAGGCCCAGGCTCAGCTCCTGGCCGCAGCCGCAGCCAGCCAGCAGAACAGCACCACCGGGGCGAGCATCTCGGCCTCTGCGGCCACACCCATTACCCAGCTGTCACAGCCCATCCAGATCACCCAAGTAAGATGCGCTCATGCACCACTAGTCTCTGCAAATTATTTTAAATATAAGCGTCTTAAACTAAATTTAAGCACGGCAGTATGTCTACATGTTTTGATAGTGTCACCAGTAAAATGGAAAACTCTGTGGGAAGGTTTATGGTGCAACTCAACGTATTATAGTAAACACTGAAGGATAAACTAATAACTGCATCATACAATACATGCATACAATATATCAATATATATAGCATACAAAATAACAAACAGATTGAAGTAAATGCACATTAAACAATGTTTTTCCAATTTTTCAAATAGCATGCAAGCCTGTTCACTAATTGAAATGCAGATTATATGAAAATGCCTTAAATGACTGATGTTACCACCAAATACTTGGCGAAGATTTTCATTTGTTTGTCTCCCACCAGCTACCGCAGCAGAATCTGCCCCAGTTTGTTTTGGTTCAGCCTGGCCACCATATCGCCACACCCCATCAGTTCATCATCTCACAGACACCGGCCCAACAGGGTAAGCAAAGCACTTGCTGTATTTGATTTGCAGGTCAAGAATAGAGATGTATTCTAAGTTTTAGACTGTAATTTATGTTTTATTTTCATATTATCTGCCTTTTTCTTTCCATCTGTTGGTATGTTTGTAGCCCTTCAACTACCTCACGCTCACAGCCAAGCTAACCTCCTGCAGAATCAACCAAGCATCACCCTTCCTACTCAGGTAAGTAATGATGCAAGCACCTTTTATAAAAGGTTAAACTTCACAGTCTGTAATCCAAGTGTTTAAATAAAACTCATCACAACACATATACGTAGTATATGTTAAATGTTTACCTATGCTCCCTTTTGCAGACACCTCTTATAGTAATAAAAATCATACTGTATATTTTGATGTTCTCCGCAGCCTGCAACCCCAACCCGCACACCAGCAACCACACCTATTCAGTCCCTGCCCCACAGTCAAACACCACCCAAAAGGTTGGATACCCCCACTTTGGAGGAACCTAGTGATCTGGAAGAGCTGGAGCAGTTTGCCAAGACCTTCAAACAGAGACGTATTAAACTGGGCTTTACACAGGTATGTTTACACATGGAAAATAAGGTTTCTCCTTGTGTTAAAAAAATGTGGATTAAATCCACTTTTTCATTGAATATTTATTCTCTAAAGCAACATTTTGTATGTGGCTTAGCTGCACAAACAATATAAGGAAATGCCCAATCCAATGAATATGTGTCTCCGTCTTTGTCCAGGGCGATGTTGGCCTGGCCATGGGAAAGCTGTATGGAAACGACTTCAGCCAAACTACCATCTCTCGCTTTGAGGCCTTGAACCTGAGCTTTAAGAACATGTGTAAACTCAAGCCATTGCTGGAGAAGTGGCTCAATGATGCAGGTTTGTCCCTGAACCCACCTGAATGACTGATACAGAGGCGAACAGCATAAGGGGATGCTACGTTTGATCGCTCTACTGCATAGTTTGTAAGAATCTTTGCGGGACGTTTTCTTTACCTTCCTCTCTTTTCCTTTGTGTCGGTGCTGTTCGTGCAGAGAACCTGACATCTGACCAGGCCCTGTCCAGCCCCAGTGCCCTGGGGTCTCCAGGCATGGGCATAGAGGGGATTAACCGCAGACGGAAGAAGAGGACCAGTATTGAGACCAACATCCGAGTGGCCTTAGAAAAGAGCTTTCTGGAGGTGATAAACGCTTATGCCTCAATGATGTTGTCATTGTTAATATTCCTTTGAAGCACAGGTTAAGGTTTGTCATTTGTTCCTTTTTTCTGTAAACTAAAAAAAGGAACAAAGTATTTAGTAAAAAAAAAAAATCTATTTTATTACATAGAATAGTTTTGACACTTATGGGTTTCATTGGACTTTGTGTTTAGATGAAAACCTGCTGTGCACAGTTGTCATAGCACATATATGATATGCATATACGTAGCGTTCGATTTAGTCTCTCAGTGCTGACACGGAAACTCTGGCTTCTTCGCCCCCTTATAGCAGAACCAAAAACCTACCTCTGAAGAGATCACCATGATCGCTGACCAGCTCAACATGGAGAAGGAGGTGATTCGGGTCTGGTTCTGCAATCGCCGGCAGAAAGAGAAGAGGATCAACCCCCCCAGCAGTGGCAACAGTGGAGGATGCGGCACCTCCATCAAAACCATCTTCACCCCCAGTAGCCCGTTGGTAAGGGTGGACAACCTCGTTACTTTTAGATGGAAGAAGCTTTGGGTTTGGGGATAAATGACGCTGTAAATGTCGACAGTGTTGTTAACTCCACCTGCACTTTTATTCTGTTGCCTAGGTGGCCAGCACAGCAAGCCTTGTGAGCAGTTCAACTATTAACACACCCACCACTCTGACTGTAAACCCAGTGATGCCTCTCACCAGCACCAGTGTTTCCAGTTTGCCTTTCACAGGTTTGTGTATGTGTGTTTCACCTTATAAAAAGTGTCTTCATTTCTTCCACCAAATAGTAGCATTTAGAGTTAACTATTAGTTTCATAGCTTTCTCCCCTCTGTATTTACCCAAATGCGCGACAGTTGGAGCCACAAACACCACATCCGTCATCTCCAACACACCTATGGTCACTACGGCAGCCAGCTCTCCATCTTTAAGCCCATCACCCCAGTCCACGACCACAGAGAACAAGGCTGGCATCCCGCCGACCATCCTATCCCAGGCGGCGACATCCATAGCCACCACTTTAGGGACAGGTCAGGTGATGGTGGCCTCTCCGGGGCTGACTGCAGCACTGCAGGGTGCCCAGTTACCCAGTGCTAGCTTTGCTGCTATGGCTGCTGCTGCAGGGCTCAACCCAGGACTGATGGCCTCTTCCCAGTTCGCTCCAGGGTTAGTGCTGACCATGGACCAGCGTCTCTTTTAATCATAAACTCAATTTTGCTTCCCTATTGATCTAAACAATCTTCACTTGTGTGTTTGTGCGTACGTGTAGGGGCGCCCTGCTCAGTCTGACTCCTGGCGGCCTTGGCAGCGCTCTGAGTCCTGCCTTCTTAAGCAACAGCACCCTGGCCACCATTCAAGGTGTGTACTCATAACCTACTGAGCAAATGTCTTCCAGTCTGAAACACATTCTAAACCCAAAAGTGGCAATTGTAGGTGCATGTTGTGGAGCTGGGGTCCCCAACCTTTTCCTAACTGTGGACATAATGGCCAAAGGAGAACAGACCATACACAAAAGAAATACCAATCAACTAAATGACGAGCTGAAATGTACTTTATTTACACTGCACATAGTTTCATTAAATTGATTTTATTTCAGTAGGTCATCTCCTGGAAACACCATTCTGGACTCATTCTGGAATTACAATACAGATTAATGAATCAATACATAAAATGGTCAAAAACCTTGAGTACACAAATGACCAAAAAGATTTGAATATATATATTAAAAAAAATGACAGTGGGGTTATAAATGTAGCTACCTGAAATGTAACGGTTAGGATTAGGGGTAACTTCTTTTCCATATCCTCCGCAGCTCTGGCATCCAACGGCACAATCCCCATCACGTCTCTGGACGGCACCAACCTGCTGTTCGCCAACACCTCTGCTGGTAACAACATGGTGACCTTCCTGAACCCCCAGAACCTGTCGCTGCTCAACAACCCCGTCAGCCTGGTGTCCACCGGGGCGGGGCTCCAGCTCGATCACCAGTCCGCGGCGGCTGTGCCTGTGCAAGCCTCGACCATTTCCTCCGCCTCCAAGGCTCAGTGAAGCCAGCCAGGCTGCATCTTGAATTAAGGCCCTACTCCTTATATTGTGCACGACTCTTATGACGCCACGTAGGGAGTAGGGTGGTCTTTGCAGGATCTGTGCTTCACTAATCGCCCCACATCCTTTCCATCGTATCTATCATTATTTAATCCTCTTGCTGCCACCAAAAAGAAAATAACCTCAAGTATGGTTGAGGTTAAAGTTTTTTTTTTTTTACTGTTCCTTTACTTTATGATTCTTGGATGTTTTTTCCCCACCTACAGTAGCCAGAGGGACACTGTTGTTGGCCTGTTGCTCCTCATGATCCTTGATAAGTGTCCAGGAAGAAAATATCCTCGGCACCGTCAAGCTGTTCACATTTTGTGTGTGTGTGCGCGCGTTTGTGTGCGCGTTTGTGTGTGTATGTGTATATATATAATATTCTCCTCCTCTTTCCAGGTCAGAACTTTCTCTGAAATACTTCTAACCAAAAACTTTTAGGATTTTACTCTTTTAACATTCAAACTAAACAGATTTATTACTAATTTCACAATATTCATTATCGCTCATGGGGATTTATGTGTCCGCACCCCCATCTTTAATGATCTCTTTTGGGTTTTTGGACAGGCCTTGATGTAAATCATATCAAAGTTATATTTTAGAGACTTTTTTTTTTTTTCCTTTATCTTTGCTGTCTGTATTTTTTGACATTTTCAGAACTTTGTAAGTCTACTATTAATTTAAGATTTAACTATCACTTTTTAATCGTGGTTATAAGGCTTTAAAAACAAGTAATAAGTGGCCGATATAAAGGTTATCATTGCTTTAAGGGTCGGAGGGACCAAATGTGTCTCTCTTTGTGGAAACACTGAGTTTTACATTAGGCTGCTGTGGCCAAGTGGCCGCTGCGCTTCTGTAAAACGACGGTCTACGCGCGTATCATAGACACTGATAGAAAATGACTGAAAACCTTACATTGAGAGCTTCAAAAACAGCTCGGACATGCTGTGTCTGATCGAGGTTGATTTGGTTTGGCTGGTGATCCCTTTGACAACTGAACATTACGTTTGGATTCAGAGGTAGAAAAGTAGAGGTCTGCATGTGTTGTCTACAGCTCGGGCAGATGCTGAGAGTTCAACTCACTGCATAAGGCTCTGTGTCCGACTGGTCTGTTTTGAGGAAGACTGGTCGCGGGACATGGTCCTCATACTCGATGTATGGTGTCACTGGCTAGATGAGGTTATTGTGTTGTGTTTTCTTTTTTTAATAATAGTACCGTTGTATCTACTTGTGCACAGTATCTGTACCAAAAACTGGATTGATGAGCTGCAGTCTGCCTTTTTTGGGAGGAATGAAATTCTTTTTGTCTGCAGTCACTTGGCTGGCTTACGTACTTTAAGATATACCAAAAATATTTGTTAAAATAATTGCTGTGTGTAGTTGGTGTTGCTTAGTCTAGTCGATATATTTATGAGAACAGAATCTCTCTTCATTGTCAACAGATATTAGAAATGCAATATTTTGATGATTATTTTCCAAAGATGAAATTATTATTATTTTTTTTTAACCGAGTGTCTCAGAGCTCAACCGAATTGGCAACACACACTTACCAAAAAGAGAGCGACTTGTGGGTTGGAGCATGAGAGAGTTGATTTCTTTTACTCTTACCTGACGCCTGATTCTGCTTTTCTTTGAGCCATTTGATGGCTTTTGTTTCCTTTCGTAGCAGTTTTGGACTTTTCTGAAGCATAATAGAAAGGTTCTGTTGTTTGGTTTTGTACTAATATTCAGCCATAAAACAACAGCTTGAACCAAAGCGGTTTTCCTCAGTAGTCGTTGTGCCTGTCCGAGCACACGAGTTGCTGTTCATGATCTCTACTCTCCACACTGTGGGAGCAAAAAAAAACTTTTCCTCTTCTCTCCCCTCGGTCAATACCTGATAACTCCTGATTTGGTGCTGGTGGGTTAGGATCACAGAAACTTGGCTTTAACAACCTGCTGCTGAAGCTCCTGGTGGAGTTGTGCTGTTGAGAGGCCTGCATGCTTTCCTATAGCTTTATGACTACATCCTGTGAAAAGCAGGTTTTGTGGATTTGGATGCACCCAACTTGAGGGCTCACCTTTGTAAATGCATAGATCTGCTCATCAGATGACATACTACACAGCGCTGCCATTTGGAACCTTAACGTTAGGAAACAATATGCTGCTCCCTTAATGTATATGTGGAATAGTTAAAAAAAAAACCTGCCAGATAACCCAAACGGAGTACTCGTTAGTGCTCCACATTCAGCTAAGTCTCACACGAAAGTAGCTTTGTCCTGCTGCTTCCAAATAACAAAAATTAATTACCGCAGTGATCATTACTAAATCACTGAATCTATAAGCAGCAAAATGTGTACGTTATCCTCCTGTGTACTTCTTTAATGTTTTTTGATTTATTTTGACTGAATATACCTCAGCAGCACTTAAACATAAGGTTCACCTTTAGACATTTCTGTGTATTGAACAGTGTAGAATGTATGAGTACTGTCTGGCTTACCATTCGGAGTTTATACTGATGAACCACACATAGGAACCATACATAAAACGTCAACCTACTACTGCTATTTTCTAGTACTACTATTTATGGGGTATTTCCAGGTTTAAATATTATTTTGAGATCCTTCTTGCCAAAGTAAAAGCCTTTTCTCTTTGCAGCTCGGCAGGTGTCTGGCTGCTCACAGTTTCCCTGTCGTTGAGGCCACGATGGGCCTAAAAGGACTCGGTCCTGCTCCAGTGCTGTTTTTTTAGAGTTGAGCGTGTGCTAGCAAGATGAACCAGTTGTCGTCGGCACCGTAGGATGTTACTGAAATATTTATCTGAGGAAAGACGGAAGAATTAGAGAAACAAACTTTTCTTGATTCTATACATATAAATATATATATAAACACTTGTAAGATATTCATATTTTATATTTGAATTAGTATGTTATCGAGACCGAATGTAGTGTTTACCATGCTTACTCAAAGAAATCTTCCCTTCCTTTTTATTATTGCAAAAAAACAATTTTTGTTATTTTAAATTGTCAAGACCAAAAAGAAATCTGAGGCCACGCCCCGGTAGAGCGTGAGTCGCTGACACCTGTGTCTGTCATGTATCAACAAGGTGACGGAAAGGCCCTGTGGTTAGGTAGGAGGTTCTGAGGCATCTGATCTTAATCTTTAAATAGATTTTATCTTTGATTTAAAATTTGTTTTTGGTTGAGTCATTGTAAACTTAATTTGCTGTGCTGTCTTTAACAATCATTTGATTCATTTTTTTTTTATATTACTTTATGCCTTTAATTGTTTTTGTATAGTGTGAGAGGGCAAGATCACTGGCTTTCTTAGTTCGACAAAGAAGATTAACATTATCATTTATGCCTTATTGTTACGTAGAAGACATGAGCATTGTAGCGTTGTTGTGTGTGCGAGTGAGAGCTAGGGCGACAAGCTCACCTGGTGCCATTGTTTTTCGCTGAAACAATACAGTGTACTCTGGGCATTTGGGAGGATTACGTTGCTAACCACGATTTATAGGTGTGACTCAGACAGGATGAAGATACCTGTGAGAAAAGCTTTACTAATAATTCCAGCAGGTGTGGTTGTGTGTGCGCGTGTGTGTGAGACAGCATGTCTCACAAAGAGAATTGGTGAGGGCAGTCTGCAAACCATTATAGTGCATTTTTCCCATCATCCAGCGGGTGTTTGAGTGATTTTTTTTTTTTAATAAAGGTGAGACATGAGAGTACTTATTTTTGTTGTTTGTCTGGGCGGGAGGGGGTTGGGGTTCCTCTACTGATCAACTAGAGCCTTTTAGCAAGCCAGTTTTTGGTTTATAATGTTAACTACAGTTTGTGTCCTAGTTGTGTTCTTACTAGCTGAGAGCTGATGATCTTTGGCCACTGACTTGGCTTTTAATGCTTCGGTGTCGGTGGGTTATTCTGGGCTTTCAAAATGCTATTGTGAATTGGCCACACATCGAGTTGTCGTATGTTGATTCACCACACTGGTTTGCCGGTTTTTTACGTTGACTAAGGAAGTGTGAGGAACCATTAAGGCAAAAAGGAGCTGTTGTATACCTCATTTCTAACTCAAAACTGAGTGAAAACCTGCTTTAATCTACTTAACAAATAATATAAATATTTTGTAAAATCTCACACACACACAAAAAAGATGAAAATACACAAAAACTGTCAGTTGAGAAGCCCGGTCATACCTGTACTTGGTGTAGCGTTGTGGAAAACACCGCCACAAGGGGGAGACATAACATACCCGTACTAATGAATGTCTGTTTGGTGTTCTTTGTTGCGCGCTGATGTATTTCAGCATTGGATGGAAATGATTAACTATTACTTGAGAGATAGACGTTCTTCTCATGTCATTTGTTTAATATCCTTTTCTGTTTAGATACGTTTTTAAAACATTTAGATTTTTTTTGATCAGCTACAGGTAAGAGCTTGTCTCCCCACGTGGCGGTGCACTGTCTCAGCCCGCTCTAGCTTCCCTGTGGTACCAACATTAACCAAAGACTTCTAACTTGATTGTATATGAGCGACACCTATCTCCCACCTATCCCCGTCTCACTGCTCAGCATAAAATCCCGGCTGCACGCTCTCCCCCTATTTTAATCTGTAAAAACAACAAACAAAAAAAACTTTTTATTGCATGCGAATGTGTATCCGCCTGGAAAAATAAAACGCTTCCGGCCTTGCCCCGGTGTAGTGGTCTCAGTGCCTGTGGGCGGGGATCGCTGGGGGTTTTGAATGGGAGCTGAGCGGGCTTCTCTTCTGACAGACACAAACCAAATCTGGTGGTGGCTGGGTGATGTTTGTTAATACACACTGAGGGTTAATCCTGTGCAGACTATACATGCTCAGGACTCTGTATGTTTATCTGTCTCGAGCTCTGTTGCTAGGATGCCCCTCCCCCCCTCTCTTGCTCTCTCTGACTCTTCCCCCTCTCCCTCTATCTCAAGGACTGTGGTGAAAATGCTGTTCCTGCCTCTCACATTGCTTCTCACATCTGCGCCATCACCTGTTCACTGTAGTCCCAGGGCATAATTGCCCTGTTGTCTCCAGGAATACACATCCTGCCCTTGTCCTGCTGCGACCCCCCCCCCCACCTCCTTTTTCTTCACTACTGATCAGCTGTGACACTATGCATCATGGGCCTTCACTCTGCATGGACTGTGTCCCTCCGGCTCAGTCCTACGGCCACCGGGCTTCAATGACACTTTGTGTAATGCTTTATTCTAGGTGAGGGTTGTAGGACCTCGCGAGCGCTATCCCAAAGCAAAAAAAATCCAAATATTTAACTTTTGACAAATGCAGATACCAAAGATATCTCTCTGTCCTCTCTCTCTCTCTCTCTCTCTCTCTCTCTCTCTCTCTCTCTCTCGCTCTCGCTCTCCCCCTCCCTCCCCCCTCGACCCTGCAGCATGTGTATTAAGAGACAAACCCAGCACTGGCTTTAGTCCTAGCCTAAGTAATTCCAAAGCTTAGATGTATATTTTGGTATATTTCTGAGAAAAACTTGGTCGAAAAAACGTGTTCCTCGTTTGTTTGTTGTAATCTCTTTTCTGTCACAGCATGGAACTAATTGACAAACTGTCTTACTCTTTCTTGGTAGGTTAAAGATATAGTATTTTTGTATGTTTTTGGGTGTGTCATGTGTGTGATTATTTTAAAAAAATAACGCCAACCATGTACATATTAAGTCTGTATCTCAAGAAATGCATTCTGTAAAACATTTAATACTCGCGTTGGAAACTTTGGTTCATCCTAAGGAATGTGTCCCCTTTCCCCCCTTTCGTTCTTATTCTGCAGTCTGATAGGAATGGACTTTCCAGGACTCTGATGTAGGAGTCTTGGTTTCCATCATGGACTACAACACTGAGGGACACTGCTCCGATCTGACTACAAGTTTTAAAAGAAAAAAAGGAAAAAAAAAAGGCCTCCAGTAATGGAGGCAGAGAACTGAAAGATTGTGTAGGAGTTCTAAGTATGTGAATCAGGATACATAGTAGATTTTGATGCATTTGTCTGCTGTATTTTTTGTTTGTTTTGTTTTTTACACATATAAAGATAATCTTTTACTGTAACTGTACAGTTCTCTTTTGTTGTAAACATCATTAAACCATTTTACAAGTGTTTTGACATGTGCCTTGTCTGTTTATTGGGAACATTTTCTGTGACATGAAATGTAGAAAAGGAAAAGTTGCTTCAGCCTACTTTTTCATTGGATGTTTATGTTCAACTTTCAGTTCCAGTGGAGTCCATTGTCCATGCTAACTATAACCCTTATCTATTACCTCATTGATAAATCAGTGAATCATCTCGGCCTCAGTTAACAGGGTTGTTTCTGTTGAGCAATACATCAGTGGGGAGACTAAGGTGAGGCACCAGGGATCGAAGGACCACATGGATCTTCTTTCTTCTCAGCCGGCTGTCGGGAGATGAACAAAGGTCACTGCTGTACCTCTTATCTAATGCATTTTTATACACACTTGACTATGTCAACAATTAAATATACAATCACTGTATGACCCTGTATATTAGTGTAAAAACATAATAACTAAGTGACGTCAGCAGACTTCCTGACTTATTCCGAGCTGGGAGTATTAAGTTAAAAAAATAAAATAATAGAGCCGATAGTATTCTAAACCAGAGGTCTTCAACATGGGGTCCGTGACCCCTTGGGCTCCAAGGAGGTATTGCAATGGGGGGGTCATGACATTTTTGGTTGATTAGGCAATTTTCTATATCAATATATTTTTCCAACTCAACATAACAGGAACCTGTGTATTAATTGAATGGCTTAGTGAATGCAAAATAACTCATAACATGGCACAAGGTCCAGTTTAAAATAAAACAATTAAAATGTTATATATATAGTAGGGGGTCCCTGCTCCTTGGCCTGAAAAACATTGAAGACCACCGTTCTAAATCAATTTATATTTATTATATATTATATTTCAATATTTTTTTGTATTGTGAATGCTGTTTAACCAACACACTGTCATGACTGACCAGTTCTTTTAAACATAACAGAACCATTGCCAATATTTTTAGCGTTATCTTGATTCCTAAAGAAATTATTGCATAATTGCATAATAGAGAATACTTTCAATGTGGGTAAAAATATGCCTTACCTTCGATGTATTTCTCTTTCCAGCCCTTTTCTAGAGAATAAATACAACACAATGATTGACGGCTCGGGTGTTATAAGAAATGAGAAAGGAACCTTTTAAATGTTTATTCACACAAAAATTAACATACCTTTCTTTTTGGTGGTTCAAGCACTTGATAAGGATCAGCATATTTTTGTCTCTCAAGCTCCTAGAGAAGAAAAAACGATTAAATACAGTAGCACACTATTAAGCAGCAGAGTCAAACATCATCAGATGTGTGAGGCAGGGGTAAGGTGTTTTCCCTAACCTGGTTGATTTTTTCTTCCCTTTCATTCTAGAAAAAATGCACGAGAATTAAGATAAGACTGCTCAGATATAAGTTATATTTAACATCATATATTCATATAGATCTATCAAAAGAAGTGAGGTAGAAAAAAGACACTTACAGGCACAGCTGGTACTCCAGAATACTGCAGAGACAATGAAACAGTTCTATAAAATTAGTATTGTTGCTGAGAAAGAAGAAACAGCAGCGCTTCGGGAATGAATAAATTGGCAATTATTGTGATTATATGTGACGTGAATAAGCTACTATATATGATGGTATTTGAAATGGATCATTCAAATCAAATTTGATTACAATTTCTCAAATGATCTTGATTTGATGCGTTTCTTTGCCATATCAGAAACCAAAATCAAAATATGTATTATATATAATAATATATTATTATGCATAATTCTTTTCAAATAATTAATTGATTCATCAAAAACAACAAGACAAAATGCATATGATTGTTGGGGAAACATTTGCACAATTCAAACACTTGACAGACAATTTTCATCTGAGGTCTGTTAAAAATGAGGCCTTTTGTGCCTCTACAATAGCTCACCTTTTCTTTGAACAAGAATGCAGTGGCAAGGATGCAGTAAAAAATCAGGAAGCCATCCAGGATGTAGCAGATGGCTGGTTCATTCAAGAAATTATTTCCATCACCTACACATGAGAGAAATGTTAGAGTCAGAGGTTACATTCATTTTAGAGGGTAAGTGTTATTTTCCGTCCACTGCTTTTGTCAAGGAAAAACCAGTTGCAGGGTGAAGCAAGAGTTTATGGTATTATATGTTACAGTATATACTTTATTCATCCCCGGCAGGAAAATGCATCATTCTACTACAAGAGGTAGTACACCGACAAGAACCAACGTTTCACCGAAATAAAAAAAATTAAATATGATATATTTGCAGATACAATGAGTGCAACTTAGAAATCCATATCATCCTTTTCTCAGCAGATATTTTGACTTGTCACACCATGATAGCTCCATTGTTTTCAAGTGTTGCAGAAACTTGTCACAGTGGAACATTGACTTAAAGCTCTGAAATTACAGCAGCTAAATGGGATGTCAAAATGTCTGCTGTGAAAAAGGCCAATATGGGGATATGACATTGATTTCCATAAAGAGTGACTGCAACCCATATGTATGGAAAACAAATCTTGTATCTTAACCCATGTAAAAAAAAATACTTCAAAAGACTTAAACATGTATGTTGCAATTAAATATATACACACACACACATATATATATACTGTATATATATATAGCAGCACAGTGGTAGTACATGAGAGAGCAGAGGTGAGAGCTGTGTGAAACAGGAAATAAGCATGTCTTCCTGTCAGCGTGATGGGCTGCTATGTGGCTTATGTGGGCCATTTATCTCCCTGTGCAGTTGGAAAAAAAATAAGCAGTCAGTGGCGGTGTTTCACTGAAGCCATTATCGGTTATCTTTAGATGTTAAGGATGTACAATTTCCTCTTATCAGCTATAACAAAATTGTGCTTATTTTGGTAGATTATACTGGGCTCTCTGATTGGTCAAAATGGTTGTTCTGGCATACTTTTTATTTTATTACTTATTTTAGTGTCTATACTTAGTACTTAATACTTTATGGTCGCACCATTTCATCAAATTTATAATTGTACAATATTTGAAACACATTCAAATTAACATATTTTAGTATTCGTTTTTTTTCCAGTTTAGTCATGGATTTTAAAATAATATTTCAAAGGTTGTTTTTAAAAATTACAAGACCAGTGACACTGTAGAGCAAACCAACTTCTGGATGTTACTTACTGATTCATAGAGATGGTTATCCGTACATCCGTTACTCCTTGAAGTAGCTTTGAAAGTGAAATAATTATATAAATTATATTATTATTATTGTATTATATATATGTATCATTTTTTTTCACTTTTCAAAGCTACTTTGAGGAGTAACATGAACAGGGAGGAGGTTTGAGAATATAGTTTACATTTGTTGTTAGTCTTAAATCATTAGTGAAGGTAGCAGTTTTAATTACTTACTCTTCACGTGCTTCATCAGCAATAGTTCAATCAATCTCATGGATGTAAAACACAAGACAAGCACATAGGAAAAGGTCAAATTTCTACCTGATTAATAAATAAAATAAAAAGGGAAAAAATAACAGTGGAGATTCACATTTAGTGTTTTCACCTGGAGGGTGATTATAATAATATAATAAGTTATCAGATAATTCTTATACACTCTTTTTTGTAATCCCTTGATCATAATGAATACGAACAAAGTTGAAAGTGGTTTTCATCACCTCAAAACCCCTATATGACATAAAAGAAACATTCTGGGGACAATCAAATGCTCACACGCTTCTGCTCCCATAAAATGTTCAAAAAAGACCCAAAGGAAAGAGAGGGAACATAACTTTAAACTATATTATTTAATTATTTGTTTGGATGCTGCTGGGAATGATAGTGACACACAGCTTAATTTATCATTAGAATACAAACAATAAAATGCCTCTGCCTTACTTAAACTTGTTTATTTAGTGTATATTTATATTTAGTTTTTGTGCTCAGTGGACAGTGATCTTAAAACAATTCTCGTTCGATTTGTTTCCTGTGTTCCATAGAAAAGAGCTTTTATGTTAGTGACTGGAAAATACTCCCACATGTTTGAATGTCCATACATGGCAACAAAACCACAAATGGCTCTACTTTCCACACCATAACAGTCTACTGCGTTGACTGTCTCTATTCTTGTTTGCAGCACCAATACGGTAAATGTAGACAATATTTCAGCAAAAAGTGAGTGAGAATTAATGTTAATCGTTGAATATAGCATAGAGTCTGGACTGTCAGACCACAACTGTCTCAATGAAGATACCAAACATTTTTAAACCAGGTATTAAAATGGAAAATATGTTATGTATATGAGTTTAAATTGGAATTATTGTCTTGTCAAATCTGCAACTGTGTTTTTTTTTTAACTATGATTATTATCTAAAATAGAGTCAAGCCAATATTTGATAAGTAGAAGAATGAAATTGTATGGTCTGACTGGCTGAGTAGTTGTTTTTTCATGTACAATTAGGAATAAGGATTAGCTTTGATCTACACCCGTAGAAATGGCGTGAATTAGACCTTTGTTGTGTTTTCATAAATAAATAGAGATTTCAAGAACCTGAGACTGGTTTAGACAGTATTCCAGCTCCCCCTATTCAGTTGGGCAGGTTTGCCAAGCCTATAAGAAGTGTTTACTGCATTGAGGCTTAATCTAAGATGGTAAACAGCGTTTCACAACAATAAGGGGATCAAATAACGGAACATTCCTTATTCAAAACCATAAGCTGTTAATGAGTTTAAATTTGAATTATTGTCTTGTCACTTATGCATTGATTTTCAAAACCACCCAGGTAACATGGATTCCCTTTCTTTGGTGTTCATGCAGTTTAGTTTTTTTTTTTTCAGACTCAGTAATGTAATGTATGAAAGTTTTAATTTGCCTCACCTTCACAGAAATCTGGCAGCAGGAGCACAAACAGCACAAACACACCTGTCCTCAGTTTTACCATGTCTCTCTCTCACTTCCTCTCTGTCTTGCTGCGCCAATGTAGACTACCTGAGTGTACTCGATACACGACATTCTTCCTTCTTATGCTCCCTCGGTTGCTTGCTGTTACCTCAAATCTAAACTTCAGTGTAATGACAGGAAGTGGCTGAACAGAATGGCTGCCGGTGGCCTGAGACCTGGTAGTGCGTACTTCAAAACACCATGCATCCTTCAACACCCACAGAAAGCCTCACTAACTGTGTCGTGTTCAGCTGTTTTCCTCGAAACCTGACAAAAGATGTTCTGGGCTAATTTTAGCATCATGGATGAGCTCTGTATCTTCTCTGTTCCTCTAGCAAAAAAGTTATTGGACAATTATAACACTCTACAATATGTATGTATGTCAATGTATATGTTTAAAATTATATATAAGATTCTAAATATTCTGGTGAATTGTGTTCCCTTGTAACCTTTAAAATGTGTATCAGTGACAGGAATCAAAAAATGTGACAGACACACAAGACCACATTTTATCAAGCCTCAAGGGTTTAAACAACTGGTAGTTGCCAGACGGTTGGGATGTAGAAAATGCGCCTGTTGTTCGGAAAAATGCCGACAGTCCATCAGAAGGCAGCGTAGAGATTGATTTGACATTTATGAAGAGCTTGTTCAAGGAACTGTGTTCAAAAGGTCAAAAAAGAGGCAGACTTCACAATACTTAAACGTTACAGTGTGCCTGTGTGAGGGGAGGGCTCCCGAGAGCTCTGCCGCTCTCTTAAGTGTTGTGTCTGGCTCTAGTTGCACAATCACACCGATCTGTGACACTATTGAACTAGCAGGTAGATAACAGAGCCTCATTTTGACAGGGGTGTGCAAAATGTACAGAGACTTTGGAGGTCTGACCTTTTGGACCTTTAATTAGACACTTGTGGTCAACCATCTACACCCTACGTGTAACTGACCAATAAACATTCACATTTGAATCCCTATGTTAACTGGTACACATGAAGAAGTATTCATATGTAAAATCCTCCTCTATCTCCTTCAGGTGTCAGTAACGTGAAGAAAAGGTTAGGAAAGGGTGGTTACAATGTTAGTGCTAGTTTTACTTCTTGCGTCCACACAGAGACAACTTTGTGATCATCGGAGTAAAATGAATGTTGTTATCTGCGTGTGCACCAGGGACCTCGTACACCCTTTGTCCATTGCCCAAAGTGTATTCACCCCAATGTGTGTACTATAAGCATTGAAAAATACACGTCATTAATTCAGAAAATGAGGGCACCCAGTCTGGAGTTTCTGATTGGATGTGCACAATCTCCGCATCTGCTGTGGATTGTGTACAACTACTTTCATGGCAGAAGGGAGGCCCCTTGTCTGGTTTACCTGAGGCCCACCAACAACTCATTTTACCCAAGGATGCCCATTTCATTAATCTGACCATCGCAGACGGCTCAGATCTAGATAGATCAAACGGTATTAAAGTACAATACCGGACCTATTCTATGGCGTTTGTTATATTGTGTGTTGTTAATTGTGATATTTCCCCGCGGACTCTTGCGTAAACTGAGGTGGAGTGCAAGTGGGCTGCAGCTGACCACGTGATTTTCTGGGTGTTTCTTAAACCGTCAGTCACATGACCCTGATGTCAGTCCGCGTTCTGTTTGTGGCGACCCCGCTGCTAGTAGTCCCGGGTTAATCGAAACATCACAGTCAGATTAAACCAAAACGCGGAGGCGGGAGCGTGCGAGGAGCCGAAACACACGGGCCATTTCTTCTTCTTCTGACAAACAAGTGCAGCGGTTCCTCGTCCCGACGGCCCACCGGTGCCTCCGTCTGTCTGCCCCGCTGTTGTTGTTGTGAAGCTAGCGCTAGCTTAGCCGCCTAGCACAACAGCTCCCTCGCCTCTCGTGACGCGGCCGCGGTGTCCTCCCGCAGCCTTCATCCCCAGCACAGAGCCAGAGAAGCGGAGGAACATGGCGCAGCAGGTCGGCGGTGCGCGGTGGTGGAGCCTGGGGCTCACGTTGCTGTTGGTTTCGGGTAAGTATTGTTCATTCACAGCCACCGGGCCCGCGGGGTCGGAAAGCTTTTACTCCAGCTTTAAACTCGCCCTTATGGCCACTCGATCACACACTGGCATTCGCTACTTTAATAAAGTACACCCGGACCTTTGTTGTCTAGGTGGGGATGCAAGCCGTGAAATCGATGATAGAATCGGTGGTTTCGCAAGTTTTGACTGAATGTTAAGAAACGGCAGTTAAATCGAATTCCGTCGAGCCTTTCACAAAAGAACAAGAAGATTTGTCGTGCGAAACAAGTTTCGCGAGATTGTTTTTTTTAAACTATGGTTATTATCTAAAATAGAGTCAAGCCAATATTTGATTAGTAGAAGAATGCAATTGTATGGTCTGACTGGCTGAGTAGTTGTTTTTCCATGTACAATTAGGAATAAGGATTAGCTTTGATCTACACCCGTAGAAATGGCGTGAATTAGATAGACCTTTGTTGTGTTTTCATAAATAAAATAAAGATTTCAAGAACCTGAGACTGGTTTAGACAGTATTCCAGCTCCCCCTATTCAGTTGGGCAGGTTTGCCAAGCCTATAAGAAGTGTTTACTGCATTGAGGCTTAATCTAAGATGGTAAACAGCGTTTCACAACAATAAGGGGATCAAATAACGAAACATTCCTTATTCATAACCATAAGCTGTGAACCGGAAGATAATGTGTGTATCATCATCATGACAAGAAGGTAATCGCAGAGGGCAAATGTTTTCTTTTTTTTTTTTTTTTACCACCTGCACTTAGTTCTCCCAGTAACAGAATGGAAGACACCACAGGAAGAATTTAGAGGAGAAATAACAGTAGAGGATAATGGAGTCAGTTTCCTTGATGAACCACAAATTGAATTGGTCTATTAATGGTGGTTAAAAGCAACAAGTAGATAAAGGTTCTATGGAGGTTTGAAGTAAATGTTTGAAAGATCCCCAAACCTTTTATATGACTAATCTACTTTGAGTTGTAATTTTAAGTATATTTTTACTTCTTTCAATTTACACATTTTCAACGTGTTGTTTCCAATAATTTGATACATGAATGAATTAAAATGTCAAGAGAATGATCATTGAGATGGGTGTTCAGCTCTATACTACTTAGTCCACTGCATTTATCTGACAGTGTATCCTTGGTATGAAAGACCGAATTTTCAAGTGTGTTAAAATAGAGCAACTTTATGAAACATTTATACTCTTGACGCTGAAGTTGTGATGCAATATGTTATATAACTAAAGTTTGGTATCAAACAGCGCACACTGCCACCTGACCAAAGACTGGTCTTCAAAAAGTCGGTTGTATTTGAACTATAAACACCTGAATGATTTTCCAACTCTGGGGTTGAATGTTTTATATATGCCCTATGTACTTCTTACCCCATATGTATGTATCTTATAGTTCACACCACCGCATCTGTCTAGCACTGGACCAACTGAATACCTTTTTTTTAACAGCTGCCGCTCTGCACCAGGGTTTTGCTACTGACGCTCCACCTACTGTTGCTCCGACCACCGCTGCACCACACAAAGAGCCCATCAACCCTGTAAAGGGAGCATACGTGGTGACCGACAGCAACGGGACCGCCTGTTTGCTTGCATCCATCGGTGTCCAACTCAATATCAGCTTCAGCTCTCTGTCCCAGAATAAGGTACTAAAACAAACCACACTCTGGCTGAGTGCATTTGGTGCTGTGGATGAATAAAGCATCGCTGGCGGGTATTAAATACTCAACACTTCGCCTGGTATTTTCAGACTGTGCAGAATGTGGCGAACCTTGAGCCCAATATTACAAAGAGCTCCGGAACATGCGACCCGGACAGCGCCTCCCTGCGTCTCACAACTGATGTGCCGAAAACCAACCTCACCTTCTTCTTCAACCTGGTAAGCAGCAGCGAACGGCATGCCCATTATCCTCCTGCCTACATTGTTGTTTGGCAGATATTTATTTTCATAATTTACTTCCTGAAACCGCCACTAGAGGTCAGCCCGAGCTTGATGAGAAAATGTCTTGACTGCATTGTTATTGACTCATTTTTCCAGAATAAGACATCCAGTAAGTACCATTTGAGTGAAGTGCTCCTGTCTGCAGCCTGGCCAGACATGAAAGGTGAGTGCCCTCAGGCTGCAGGCTACTTTGTGTTAGGTTTAATATGCATGTGTCCTAGCCATTCTGTGATCTTAGTATTGTAATGAACTTTTTTAGTGTAGTCGCGGGGTGGAAAAGAATGAAAGAAAGAAAACGCAGCTGCTTTGAGATAATACGACCATAATTGTAAATATTTGACCCTTAAAAAGATGTGTGAGGCCCTATATACTTGCTCTGCCTTCTCAATCTGACGATGAATTAATGTTTACAAGGGAGGCAAAGGAATTCTATAGGGACTTGTAGACACATCTCTTATTCAGCATTTTAAGCTGAAAATATATTTAAAATACTGGGGGGGAAGTCACTTTTTACTCTATTTTTAACCTATAATAAATAAATGTGATACTTGGTGTTTATTCAAGATGAGTCTCTGATGATGTTCACTCTCGGCCCACCGTCACAGACAATTTCACAGCCCATAACAACAGCCTGGACTACCTGCGGGGCACCCTTGGATTCTCGTATATGTGCCGAGAGAAGCAAACGCTCGAAGTGGCCCAGGACCTGTCCATCAACATCTTCCAGGTGCAGGTGCAGCCTTTCGGTCTGAGCGGGAGTCAGTTTGGTGCAGGTAAAACCCCCTTTTTCCACAAACAAGTTGGTTTTCTTATCACCAAGTGATGTGCGAGACAACTGACCCAGTCATTTATCCTCTCAGCCGAAGAATGCAAGTTGGATGAGGACGACATGTTGATCCCCATCATAGTTGGAGCAGCGTTGGCAGGTCTCGTCCTGATTGTGCTCCTGGCCTACCTCATTGGCAGGAAGAGGAGCCACGCTGGTTACCAAACTATCTGAGGTGGCTCATCCCTCTCACGTGCCACGGGGCCTGAGCGTGATTATTCCCACCCATGATATTAACCACTGTTTTATGAGACTTAACACTCTACCTTGTGCCCTTCTGTCCCTCTGCCCTTCCTCTCTCTGTGTGCCGCTATTCGCCCCTTCTCAGTAACACTAGTCGTTATCGCTTTGTGAGATGGATATGCGCTTTTTGAACTGACCCACTCATAAGAAAGGGACATTTTCGGGAGATTGAGGAAACCCCCCTTTACTGGTGCCACACAAATTGGAGGATGATAATGATCAGGGGGTCCACAAGAGTCCTCAAGTTGTGATATACTATTTATGATTTCTGTGAAAGGGATTTTTGGGGTTGCGGGATTGCAGTGGAACTGCTACTGTAGCTTTTCTTATCAGTTTTTGGATGAGCCTTTCAGCGGCCTCACCTGAGTATGGTTTGTTATTATAAAGGGAATATCTCTGGATGTTTGATTTAATCTGCTTCAGAAAGTAAAGATTAGATTATAATTTTTTTAGTAAAACTCTACTTTCGGCCCAGATTTGCAGATTTTAGGGAACACACTAAAAACACAGTAATCTTATCCGGAAAGGTACGAGAGACATGACTCATTAGTAGTTGCGTTATGGTGAGGCATTAATTTTATCTACTGGAAATTAATTATGGAATACCTGTTTTTCCTTCTTTTGGGCACTCATAATATTATGTATGGAGATGCAGGCTTTGTGGGGTTCAGTGCGGTTTTAGCTTTTTTTTTTTTTTTTTTTTTTTTCACCTAAAGGAGAAGTCATAATCATTTTTCATTTCACCTAAAGGAGTAGTTTGGCACTTTGGGAAATGGGTTCATTTGCTTGCTTACCAAGAACTACATCGAAAAGATTGGTTTCACTCTTCACGCCACTTTAAGGAGGTGGTTAGATTATCTTTGCAATTTATCTTAAAACGGCTAACCTTGTCCATCCAAAAGGTCACGTCTGTCTTGTCTGTACCAAAGCTGAAGAGGAAAACCAACGAGGCGTGGTTGTCGATTGCAGCTGAGACTAATTCTTGGCTGGAGGAGACTTTCAGGAATTGATCATACCTGGCCAGACTCGTGTCTAACCATCGTCTCAAAGTTTAGGAGTCACCTTATAACATGAAACTAGTGAGCTTCATTGGTGCTGCTAAGTGGATAGTGTTACATTTAGACTGAGCTAGTTTCGATGCTAAGCTTAATTAACCATCTTTGGGCTGCAGCTTTGTGGGCATTGCACACGCATGGAATTTGCTTTGATGTTTCCCATTCAATCCGGCACACAAGCAAATACCTGTTATTCCCAAGGTGATGATGGCCTGTATTTTGGATTCTGCTGTTACAATAGAGACATGCCAGGATTTTTTTTTTATCTATAAAAGGTACTGTTGGCTTAGTGCATGGGGAAAAAAAAGCTCAGGACATCATTGTGAGACGATAATAATGTTGCTTTGTTGAAGTCCATTCGGTGGTTTTGTTTGTGTGTTTGATTTCCTGAATTTGGGCCCACTTGGGATTTTGTTTCGGAAAGAAGTTGCACTATAGTCCTGAGAAACAGCCCCATGTAATGGTTAAAATGGCCAAAATGCTCTGGTCAGTATTCATCAGTGCCTTCCTGTTACTGTAACGTGAATGGGATTAGAGTAAAGCCAATATTCACAGAGGTACTTGCTCTTTCATTGATACCATGTGCCGTCATGTTTGGGACGTGTTCTTGTGTGGGACATGTGTCTCATCTGTGTTTTTTCCTCATCTAAATATCTGTGTAGTGACTTAGGTTTTAATGGTTTCGTTTGAACTGTTTTCTAAAGGAGTCCTCAATAAAAGTGAACAAACATGACATCTTGACATTTTCTTTTTGCTTTCAAACAGTTATTCAGCTGTCAAACCTGTTCCCGGTGGCTCTTGTTTGGACTCAGAGGTGGTGGCTCATTATTTGAAAATAACTGTGGTGTTGACTAGTGGGAATGCATTGTCATCTTAAGGATATTTACATTTTTTTAATATTAAAAGCCAAGTTTAAATCTAAGAGATTTGGATACAAATTTTATGACAGTGTTCTTCCCTCATAAAGGCTTCATACCCACAAAGTGTCAACCAGTCTCCAGCAGTCGTTTAATATTAGTTTATCAGGACCTCATACTCATTATGTTGTTTACAAATGAGGCGTGTCTTTAAATGTCCTGTGTGGAAAGTTGTACAAAGATTGTCCAACAATCATGTCACAAGCGTCCTCGGGCACCTCTGAGCAAGTTTACATGATGCTTTTATGTTTCATTAAGCTGTCCCCTGTGATTTGAGATAGTTATAGGTTTGTGAGAATTAGGGAATTCAAATACCTGACAACTTTGGAGGTGTCTATAGCTATAGAAATATAAAGATGTTTAGCTCTCATGTAGATCCATTTATTTGATCTTGAACGACGGGTAAGCTTTAGCTTAATATCCAATTATAATATCCCAATTGGAGTTTCACATAGAGAAACCAGTATATACATTTCATTCCAGTGCAAAGTAGCTAATGGTTAATGATGGGTCCTAAACTTTGGGGATTTCCAGATTCTTCCATCAGAATTTGTTTTCTGCATTTCTCTCTGAGTTTATCAATAGTTGCCATGGAGAGACTTCCAGGTTCAAGAAAGATCTTCTGTAAAAAAAAAAATTTGAGACTTTCAAATATCTGAGGGTTGAAGATGATTCCTTTACAAAAGTGTGAACTGAGTGCACATTCTATATTTACACATAACCTTTAATCTGCAGCTCAAACTATCAGAAGTGCTTCCTGTAAATGCTTAAACTGGAAAAACCTCTGGTCATATCTAACATGTCACTCGGTAAAGCCACGTGAAAGACTTTACTGGAGCAGTTTTACCCTTCTCTTTTTCTATTTAGCTTAAAAACGTTTACATGTTGATCTCCTGGAAATGGGTGATATTTACATGTCTTATGCCTTTTTTATTATTTTTTTACACAGCCAGTTAAAGCTGTCAGCAGTCTCTCTCACTCACATTTCGCAGGACTTGTTTTTTCTCTGTCTGATAGTATATTAAATTGGATATATGTTTATTTGAAAACTATTATTTGGACACAGGACATTCAGAGGCATTTTTTTTATACTTTTTTCTTAAAAAATCAATCAATGTCAATCTTTGGCAGATAAGTCGAAAATAAAATAAGCTGTTGTACGTAATGCCTTAGCAAATGATTTAATTTGGAATTAAGAAAAAATTCCAATATATTTTTAATCAGACTAACTGGTTGGAAATATCTAATTTCTCTGATTGCCCTTGTTGATCTCACCTGCATGAAGCTGTGGCAGTCCAGAGTGAAAGCTCCACAGGTGATCTGTTTGAAGCACTCGCACACATCGGTAAAAGAGCGAGCTCTCAAAATCTCTGGCTGGTGGTGCACGATGAGAGTCAGAGCGACACGGAAAAGAACTTTAGAGCCTTCATAGAAAAGACAATCCCAGACCCGCAGGACTGTCTGCAAGTAGAACAAAAACAGGAGGTCAGTTCAATGGTGTATTTCAAACGACAACTTGAAACCCTGGTTTAAATTGACAATTAAACCCTCACTTTTCCTCACCTCAATTGGGAGTATGTCAATGTAGAGGCAGATGAACCAGCGTGACACAACCAAGGTCCATATGCCAGGGAACTGGTCCATGAGCTGTCCTATTGCAGGGGCTTTAGCTTTCACCAGCTCCCCAAGAACCGCCTGGTCAGTCTTCAATCCCAACATGGCTGGGCTGAAATAATCTACAATATTCCAAACAGAGATGAGCTTTTTTCTTGTGAAAATGACTGTGGAGTAACACACACCCCAATCCTGGGTCTCCTAGAATTATATATATATATACACACATATATTATAACAAGGTGCTTTATTATGCAGGTGACATACAATGCCATACAGTATATTCATGATCACATTTTTTTCACTTTCAGTGAACTCCCTGACACCAGTGTGTCCACAAAGACTGGAAGAAAACTGGAGAGACATTGGTCGTGTGTCTGTGAGGAATAGTAAAAGTACTCAACCTGGAAGTATCCTGCCCAACAATGCATCCATTAGCCAGAAGGATTTTTCTTCATCTTTGGTGATGATGATGAGGTAGCCTGCAGTGAAGTTCATGCCCTGGAACAAACAGTGAGTGTAGCTGCCCTCAGAGTCAGTTATATACAGTTTATGTTCAATTCATATCTTTGAGACAACTACAAAAACAATTGACGTTGCTAAAGAATACAGTATTACGAAATGAATTAATAAATAACCGGGAATATGAGGTTATATGTCTTTCTTAGCGGAACTAATGTTCTTTGTTCCTGTGAGGTAGGGGGGTTGTTTTGTTGCGGCACCCTGCATAGCAGTGCGATGCGGGACAGGGCAGCTCTCTGTGCCTTTTGTGGACGTTTTATGTAATATTTGACTACCTGAATATTTGTGGTATGCTATAAGTATGATTTTTACTTTTCAAATCCCTTGGGCTAATGCGGTAAATGTTTCCGTTTGAATTATGCACATTAATTAATGTGATCGCAGCGTGATAGCGCATGTTTTCATTGACTGCATGCAAGCTATAGTTTCTGTGTAAAACATTTATTCTGATCATTATTCTCCATGAGAGTGTTCTGTAATCTAATGTATAGGTTTGTGTTTTATTTTTTTAAGTAGTTCTCACGGTTTGAATGTGAAAATAAATTCCCGTAGCTAAGGGCGCCTTGTGTCGTGATTGCAATTGGACCGGAGTCACGCAGAGATAATGATTGATGTTAGAGACTGTATATGACCCCAGCAAACCTCAAAATTGTGACTTAATTATGACAGTGGTTCAGTGAATGCAGCACAGAAAATGATGAAAATACTTTTCAATAAGAATACTAACAACTATTATGACTACAACGTTTTAGTGGATAGGTAAGTGCCCAGTCCTGTTCTTTGTGTAAACAGACAGTGTTGTTATGAAACTGGATAATTCACTTTGTGACAATGCTTTCCTCACCTGACAGTACCCCACTGCCTTATTATGGTATCCATAGGCCAGCAGCACATTGAACAGAGCCCTCTGCAGGCTTGGTTCCGCTTTGCTCCGGAAGAGGACATTGTTTGGAAAAGTCCTATTCATATCTGCCTATTAAAAAAAGTGGAAAATACTTATTACATATTTTACAGGAATCAAGTGTTAATATGAGTTGGGAAGGGGAAATGAGTCATAGGAGGAGAGTAAGAGCAGTGCTGTCTCCCCTGTAAAGATGGTCTCCTTCAGCCTGGTGTCATGCTCCATGGCCAGCAGCGACTGGTAATATCCTGGGTTACTCTCCTGTCGCTCATGGGCACCGCTTGCTGCCATCCAGACTCTGGAACGGTGCTCATTGGGCACGCCTTTGCGCACGTACCGCTTCACTTCCAAAACAGATTCCTATTATTACATCACACGAGCACAGAAGCCACCGGAAACCAAACAGTGTGGCGTGTTTGAATGTTTGCACCTTGTTACCTGTCAAATTCTTCTCTATGTTAGGTTTCTCTTGGAGGAGCTGGGTCCACCTCATGGACCTTCTGTTGAGGACAGCTACATACTCGTTCATCATTTCTGTGTACGACTCAAAGTCGTGACGTCTCTCGAAGCCATAGGGATCTATCCTGCTGGGGCCAAAACAGCATCCACAAACACAGGCACAGAGCCGATAAATGCCATGACGAAAGAACTGACAGCAGGGGTCACTTTCCTCCCCACCCTTCCTTCTTTCTGTTTGTTTCCTCTACCTGTTGACAGACAGCACAATAGCGACAGCTTCTGCTGGGTAGGGTTTCTGCAGCGGGGAGATCAAATGCCCGATTGGGATGATGAGTAAGTTTTAAATTACATTCAGGTGGGATGAGGAGCAAGGTGCAAAATTCAAGTTTTTTTTCCCCCGTTAACAAAACATTCCGTTCTTATGGAAAGCCTGGTAGCAGCTGTTCAAGTTTGTTTTGTTAAAAAATAAATAAGATAAGTGGTGCAAATACCTGATGTCAATATCCAGGAAGGACTTATTAAAAATATACATATATTCACTGTATGACATTGTAGTTTAAAAGAAAGATGAAACATGGAGAAGGAGAGAAGACCACGTCAATATGAGGCTTACCTTTCACTGACATTATTACATGAAAGAGGCTGAGCTGCTTTTCCTGTCATTTCCCTTTCCATTGTCCACCATATACTGCACGTGAAATAGTCCACCAAGGTTAGAAAGAACCAGCACTAAGGGGGGTTATTCCATTTTCAATACCTTAAAGAAGTGAAGTGGCTGCTGCGAAGGCAAATAACAAAACGATCTGAAGTTCCGATGTCTCATCTTACAGCGCTGGCTGAGAGGAGGGGCCAGTATAAGAGACACCCAGGTGACTTTATTTGCATGGAAGGTTTGCTCTTATATCCTTTTTACATATCACACACTCCTAGGATGAAATGAAAACACATTTTAAATGGAATCTTCCAAATTGACCTACATGAGCCATGCTGTATTGATTCTACCATTGCGATACCACTACTATTATTACCACTCAGAAAGACTTTTAGTTGTGTCTTGTTTCTTTTTGAATTCACACAAAGTGGCATTGATTAGCACTTCCGGCTCTGTGGCACCTGTGACCACACCAGAGAGGAAGAGGGCACCCACAGAGGGCAGATGGGAAATTGCGCCACTAGAGTACAGCAAACACAAGACTGTTCAGGTCCTCGGGACCAGTTGTGCTGTGTCCCCTAACTGGCATAGGAACAAATAAAATATGTTCCCATGGTTGTTAACTACCCTAAATCTCCAGGGACAATACTGAGGACATGCCAGGAGTAGTGAACCCTGCTCTTGTCTTCTCATGAATGCTACAGAATACCAATGTTCTGAAAATGGTACTGCAAATCAGAACTATTTTGATAGAAGCTAGTAAGTAGTTAAACCCTCCTATATTGGTGGAATTCATACAATCAAGATGGCAAAATAAAAACTACTGCAAGTCTGCAGGCTTGGGTAGTAAAATATTACAAGTAACGGCGTTGCGTAATTCTTATAAAAAATAATTATATTCTGTCATTGTTTGATAAAATATAATATATATGCAGTCAAATTACAGGCATATTTTTTGTAAAAAAATAAAAATAAATAGATAACGGGGATAACTTAGGATTGCATTAAAAATGAAACCGGATATGCAGCGAACACTCGCGCAGTGGGAAAAGCAACGCCACAACAAACCACAACGTGACTCCCGAGTGTCCTGATTGCAAGCTAGGGACTTAAAATACTCGCCTAGTGGATTGTTCATCATCGGTGTGGCCGCAGCTGGTGAGAAAAAAAGCTTCCGCTCCACGTCTAATTTAAAGAAACACCTACAGGTAAGAAGACACGTCGGCTAACCCGATGATACGACTACTGATGCTACTGCTGATTTACAACACAGAAATGATGATGCTGACTTGAGTCGTGCCATAAAAAGTGTGTGTGTGTGTGTGTGTGTGTGTGGGGGGGGGGGGGGGGGAGGTTTGGGGGGGGGGGGGGGGGGGGGGGGGGGGGGATGTTTGGGTGATATTAGCAGAATGTGTACCAGAAAGGGGGTTTTAGTACATCTCTTGTCTTTATTTACATATTTGGTAGGGAGGTAATTCAGAAGTAACTAAAATTAACAAGTTTACATTGCTAATTTCGTGATTCTTTGATTATGTACGTGATTATATTTTTAACAGACAAATGTATTGTATTGGTAACTCTCCCAAGGCTTTGGTAAGACTGAGTTTATATACAGATTTTAAGGAATCATCCAAATTCACTTCCATTTGCAAATGCGTTTCTTCCATGACATGCCTTCATGTCTGGTGTGAAAATTCCACTCCATGAAATACATTATCTAAATAGAAAAGAATAGGATAGAAAGTGAGAGCCATTTTACCAACAAAAGGGCTCAATACCGGTAGGATTATGGAAAAAAAACTCATGCTTTATTCATCTTTCTTAAATGAACAATATACTTATATGATGTATCAACAATATATTCTGTTTTCACTACCTTCAGTAACACTGAACAGATGGACTTGAACAGAAACTTGACGATTGAACAGACACATATTTAATTCTTAAGGCTTACTTTGTTGTCCTATTGTCCTAATTAGTGCCCTGGCTTCTGAACATTGGGCTTTGCACTGACATAACATATAGATATGTGTCATGCAATCTGTAGGCCCCGAAATGTCTTAACAATTAATACCTCCTTACTGCTGCTGTATAGATTGCTCATTGATCAGCTAATTAAAATTAAAACATATCTTTCCTCAACACGTATGTAGAAATAGTCTATTGAAATAAAAAAGAATATGAATAATGTGGATGGGACCGATCACATTTATCATTGAAGACCCACTCCAAACTGTGATTATTCAGATAAATGAATCCCACAGACCAATATGTTTGATCTAAATTAAAGCACTGCCTTTCCTTCCATTTATTGTGAAAACAGCCAAAAGTGTAGCAAAATATGTTCAACATGCTTTCAATGAGAAGCTCATAACTTGACAGATCCACCTAACATTTAAACCTACAGTAAATCATCCACAATATTGAGGCATCCTGTTAGAGATCTTAGCATTGTTATTCTGTACATAAAAGAAATCATCTTTTGCATTTATAAATTCAACATATTTATATTATTCTTCATATAGCTCTCTTTGTAAACTGTCCCAATAGATACAGTATTTACAGTAAAAACTGCAACAGTTTTGTTGGTGCTGGTGTAGTGAGCACTAAGTCCCGGAGTTAGAGTAAGACATTGGAACCTTGCACAGTCGCTCAGAGCTTTATATAACAAAACCAAGCTGACTAGAAAGAATCTGAACACACATTTGATTTGTCTTCTCCAGTCCATTCAGAGTGCACACAGCCAGCGGACCTCCTCTCAGCGCTGTGTCCGTCCTCACTTGCAGGGCTGTGGCCTGACAGGGATTGTTCCTCCCGGAGCAGAGCAGAGGCTTTTCCAAGATACTGAGAATCCAACAGGAGAGACAGAGGTGAATCTGGCACTGTCCATATGATGCCACAGTCTTACGAGGATGAAAAAAAGTGGCCAGTTGTTGTCACAGTTTTTACTCAGCTCCCTGAAAGGTGGTTTCCTGACAGTTTCAAGTACTTCTGTTTTCTCTCAGAAGTCTAGAATTTTCATCCTTTTTTTTTGTACAAGTCTTAAAAAAAACTATGAAGTCACTGTAAAAGAAACAACATTCTGGCAATCCAGAGTTGTGATTGGATTTAGAAAGTTTTACGTTTGGATCCTGTTACAATTGGTCGAGCGAATTCCACAAAATCGTCTATAAGAACTGGCCATGCTCCTGAAAAACAAACGTCAAGATATCAGCAGGGAAGGAGCTATTATTCATTTGAAGGATTTATTGTCCATTTTGTCCTTATTCAAACTCACCTTCCTCATCATAATTTGACATGTCATCTGCAATCATGTTACCAAAGTCCAACAATAGGTTCCATGTGTCCTTTGGAATAGATCGTTTATGGTGTTCCTGTAATGGACACGTGCTGATTAACATGCTGGTATACACATGGTTTCACACGTATTGTTCTTAAAAATATATTTGGTCTTTTCATCCGTGTATTCACTTCAACTCACCAGAAGGAATCTATTCCAAAGATCAAGGAACTTAAATCGACCTGAGAGAACCAGGTTCCAATAGGCTACAGCCATCTCCAAGTCTGCACACAGACACAAAAAAGAAAACTTGTTTGTATCGTTAATAAAACATAGCAAGATAGTGTTACTTTTCTCCCTCTGCTTACCTAGACCCTTCTGTCCAGGATTTTTGGCAAAATTAAAGGTGAATTGATAGAAGTCCTTGAACTTCCCAGTATCTTTTAGCTCCTGCTCTAATCTCGGCAAGAGGGCCTTTAGTTTCTCTGGACTGTCACACCTAAAGAAAAGACAAATTTAAGCAACAAGTAAACACTCGAAATGATCACACATGGACAACTACAACATGAAAGCACCGATACTGATATGGCGGAGGGTTAACTCTGACACATGAACTTTTAAAAGTCAAAACAAGCAGCACTTCTACACGTAATTCCATGAAGACACACAATACGCAAGCTGTGGTTGTTGAGTGAGCCTATATATAGACAGCCTTCCCTCCCTCTTGCTACACCAAGAGATTCGACTATGCTAAGATACTTCAGATACAGTGTTTAGGTCCCACATAGTGGCATGTCGCATGCCGTCCATGTCGACACTCACCCCAGCTCTGTCATGCCGTCAAGAAACTCCTTCTTGGTGAACTCGCACTGAGTGGCAGCGCGAAACTTCCACGCAACGACCAGCACGCTGATGCTGGCTGGATCCAGTGACAGGTCGTCACAGAACTGCTGGATCCCATCGATACCTATCTTATTCTCATCCTGTGGATCTGTCAGGGAAGAGCACAAAGCAAATCTCACATATGCAGTGTCTATAACTTCAACCATATTGTCATTTGTGCAACAGCTCTAATCTAGTTTTAAACAGACTCCGTAGTAATCCCACTTACCTTTGTAGCGATTGTAGAGCTGCTCCAGCTTTTTGCGGTCTACTGAGGTTTTCATGGATTCCTTACAGTAAAGATCTGGGTTCTGAAAATAGTTGTCTGTGGCGACTTCTAGTTTCCAGTCATTTTGCGTGAGGCAGTACACAGCTGTCTTCTCCCCAGCCTGTGTGAAGGACATGAACTGCCGCACCTTGTCCCTCTGCGAAGATTTTAGCTTATGCTGTACAAGCACAGGACAGGGGCCGTCAGACACCGGTGCAATCAGACCAGAGAGCACCGACAGCAACACGCAAACAACAAGCGACACACAGACAAAAACACACAGCGAAATGCACACATCTACAAGCATTCAGGCAACAAAAACAACCGTGAAAAGAACAGGACAGCCTGGGAAACCCTCACGAACACTCTGACATACATTTAAAAGGTTAGTCTGACACACTGTGCAGGGGGTGAGCCAAGACGCTGTGGTGGTAATTATGTCCAGTCCAAAAGCAAGTTGACTGGCTGAAGGGGGATGTTGTGGATTCTCCAAGCACATGCTGTACCCCGAGGGGCCCCTCAGATAACTACTTTCATAGATGTAACATGAGTCGGGAGAGGGGATGCCATCACCACGACCTAGAGGTGCAACAAGTCTGCAGAGTAACACAAGCACCCTGCTGCCAAGGATATTTAGTAATATATTTTTCAATAAATGGTGGCATGTGGGGAGAATAACTTTACGGTGAAACTGTGAAGACATATTTAATGGTACGGTAAATGTCCCTTTATATGTACATACACACTCAGTCATTTCACTGGGGCGAGAGAGTGAAGTAAATTCAGAATAATGTATACTGATTACTCTTGTTTTCTTTTAAGTGATAGCAACATGAATACATGTGCTTGTTACTGCACAAAACAACCAACTTGATGACCTCGACATTATCTCTGGGAAACTTTGATTTTTCTTTCTTTTTCCAAGCAGTAAACTGAGTGAAAGAACTGTAGATACACTGTTAATTACACAGTTTTATCTCCCAGCTGTAATCAATGTTCTCCTCTTGTGTCTTGCAGCTATGTGGGAGAAAATCACCAAGACATCTATCTCCCCTGAGCGGCTGCCGTCTCTGAGCACTTCAATGAACAGCTGCATTTCCTGAAACAGTGACTTCACACCGAGCTGGTAATAACTTCTCCTACCACAGTCGATTCAGGGCCATAAGGACCATACAAAGTCCCACGTCTGTAGTGACACGAGCGCGGATGACTGTGTCACCAAATGGGTCACGTTCGGTGAGCACTGTATACAAATCACCGGCTAATAACTTCTACTGGCTAACGCTAGCTAAGTTAGCCGGGCTGAATCACTGACACTAGCGGTGAACATAAAACCACCGGAGACCGCTGTCAGCGTTGACGTGACTCTCGGACAGTTTCACCCTGTCGACCCTGTGTGTGTGCGTGTGTGAGGTCCAAACGCTGACCTGCTCACAGCCGAAGTTACCACACTGCCAAGACGGGACGAGTAGCTAGCTAGCTGCTCCCAAAATAACAACTGACCTTCCCTGTAATAGCAGCGAACACAACAAACTGGCCTATGTGGGCTTAACAAAACACGACACGGCCCGGACTTTTATACCATGACACCAGACGTGAGGATATACCCCATTGTTACTGAAGCCAATGTGTGCGATTGTGTTTATTTTGGTTACCTACCATTTTTACACCCGCTGTTTGACCAGTTTGCTAGCCCGACTGTCGCTCATTGTGCGCATGCGTCAAATAAGTCCACCGGCTGTAAAAGGTTTGCGATGTGGACGGTGTTGTCTCATCCATGATCGCCAGTCATTCACATTCACACCGAAACTCTGGGAATATAATTGAAAGTTAGGTTATGATTGATTAAGAATCAACACGGGTTGACATTTTCATTGAAAGTTAAACATCACTCTTTCCGCTACGCACACAACACATACGTGGCACAGGCCTGAAGATATGTCCTAATTAGGCTGTTGGGGCCCTGGTCAGAGATGAATGTCAATTTCAATAAAATGTTGTATTTTCTTTCAGTTTTGTGCTTTGTTGCATATTATTGGGTTTATTCAAATGCGTACACTGATAATCTGGGGACACGATACTACATGTTATAACTAATTAGGACGCCCATAAAAACTGGACAATTAAACAGTCTGAGAGACTCAACAGATAAACGACTTTTACAAAAACTAAAACTTATTTGAAACAAATTTAATCAAAGAGTTACTTTGTGAACACGAGGAAGAGTGCACTACTATCTTTAAGTAATCAATGTCTCTGAACCAAATAAGTATTTCGAATGTTTACTCTAATGAGGTAGAACAACACATCCATTACGTTACTTAACACACACTGGAAAATTGCTTTTCTACATCTGTTTATATTTCCTTATGCAAATATTGTCTATAATATTGCATTCCCTTAAGGTTATATTGCATCTTTAATTGATGTCTATTCATTTTTTACAGATGCTTCTATTTTGCTTTCCTCTTTGCTGCTGCAATACTAGCCACTTTTCTAAGGGAGTATGTTTTCCTACATTGCTATGGTTATTCTTAAATGCAGGAGGGAGAAAATGTGTGTATTTCTAATGTGGCTGATGCAATGATGTCTTCATGCGTTGTTAATGCACTTTGGGCGCAGTTAAAACTTATCTGCGGAAACAGACTGCAGGAGTGAACTGCACTCTCCCACTCCCGTGCAGTAGGTGGCGCTGCATGCATCGTGCAGTCCCGTAGGCCGGAGTAGAAGCATGATGTAGGTACGACCTCCTATGACGGTTCTGCTTTCGTCACATCTAGGTTGTCCAATCACATTCCTCCAAACCGAGACACCGCCAAGATCAGATTGTAAGACGTGCTGCTGTAGCACGGCTAACAGTGAGCGGCGGAGAGAAAGGGCTAACCCACTGTCTGCTAACCTGCCAATGCACTGGTGAGTCGCAATCATCCACTTGTTGTTCGCTGTCAAACTGACGCAAACGAGAGTTATCCGTGTCACATATCTGTTTTAACAAATATTCTGCTAAACGAGTTTTGAAAACATTTTGCATTTTAACACAGAGCTAAATACGGCGGTATTCCAGCTAATTCGGGTTCTGTTGCCGATGACAGCTGTGGATTAGCTCAGCCGCT
Source organism: Colistium nudipinnis (assembly GCA_016785305.1). Taxonomy (NCBI): domain Eukaryota; kingdom Metazoa; phylum Chordata; class Actinopteri; order Pleuronectiformes; family Rhombosoleidae; genus Colistium; species Colistium nudipinnis. The sequence continues at coordinate 2,089,655 of JAFBJU010000173.1, forward strand.
AGCTACTAGCTACCATAACGCCAGTTGGCTAACAAAGCGCCGGTGTTCGAGGCCCTTCAACATCATTAGTCAATTGGGTCGTTGCGGAAATAACATTAAGTCATTGTTAACTCATAGTGTTGTAGTAACGTGTACTAGGCGCTACCTTTAATGTGTCATCATACAAAATGCTAATTCGCCGTATGAAGTTGAGTGTAGGGGGCTCCACAGCGGAGCTTTTAGTTTGGTGTAACGGTCCGTTGTGAATTATGATTGAGCGGTCATCGTCTGCTGTGCAGAAATGCAGTTTTATTTCACTATCCCACACACGACCTGAACTGAAACTGTTTCTGGGTAAACACCAGTAAGGGTCATTCAGTCATTCACTTTACGAGTTACCGTAGGTATCAAAACATCAATATTGTATTGAAAGTTAGATATTTCAACTCATTTGATAGGTAGTTGGATATGTCACCATATTAAAAAAAACAATAAGACAATGATGGTTTCTGGAAGAAAACTGGGGATGCCTTGGTACTGTATTTACTACTGACTAGGATGTGACAACTATCTGACAATAAGAAGTCCGCAACTGTCTATAAAACAACTATAATGAACACACACAATCTAATTACCACTAAACGGTATTCACGAAGTACCAATGAAATGCATCGTATTTGCATTTTAACAGTGCAATATCGACACTCAGGCGGAAAGAAGCGTGTTTAGTTTCTGTGTTGTTGCTACCTCAGTATGTTTTCCTGCTGTCCGTCTTTTTTCAATGAAAAACGATCACTTTTTATGAAGCCTCCATACTCGACCATCTGCCACTATCCTACCATTACTAAGAGCAGGTCACTAAAATACAGAAAACTTCAGAAAATAAAAGCTATTTAAGTACTCGACACTTATAAAATGTGTTCCCCCTAAAATGTAGTGTACAATAGTTAAAAAGTAGTTCGACATTACTTAGTTTGTTTCCTGTTTGGAAGGGATTTAGACCTCCTCTTCCTCCATTCTCAAATGCCAACAACAACAGCCGTCGAAGAAACAGGAGAGTGCACTCGTAAGTGCCCAATAATCAACATGATTGCTCTATCTTCCGTGCTACATGCACACACATGTGTTCAAATATTAGCCCATGCCGTATTTATTGTAGCACGGTGCAAATAAATACTATTTTTCTGGGAATCCTTTCAAAGCGTGCAGAAGCTAACAGCTAGCTAACGCAAGTAAGCTGAATGTAACGCTAACAGTTAGCTAGCTGCATTCAACAAAAGATTGTTCAGCTATCGTGGTGCTACGTGAATATTGTTGGTACGGTATCCAGCCGGCCGACATTTAACCGCATCTTGATAGCCTTTCGGTCTCATTGATGTATTGGGCTTGTGTGATTAAAGTTAGCATGCTGGCGTGACCTGTAGAAGTTAGACGATGCTTCCCGGAGGACGTGCTCGGTACCTGGAGTAGGCCTGCTGCACACTTAGCGTAGTAAAAGTTGTGAGCATCGAGAGCTGGTTCGGCGTGGTTTTCTAAGCACACTTTGTATTTAGAAACACCCCCTGAAAGATAATACACTCATCCTCGTTCAAAATCACGTACATTTTCGTACACTACTGTCTTGTTCAGGAGACCACCCGGTATCTCAAGCTAACGTTGGTGATGTAGCTTTGTGCAATGTGCTGGCAGCAAGCAGTTCAAATGGGCCTTAGTCCACAAACGAAAATGCATTTCAGATACAAACACATGTAAGATTTGTAATTGCGGCTAGTATTGTGGGATCATGCAATGTTGTTGAATTTGGTAAGCAATTGGGATCATCTTTATGTCGTTAATAATCTCAGTTTTTTTTATTCAGGGGTCTGAAGAGTGAGGAGGCATAGAGGGAAATTTTCTTTTTAACCTGAATCTCAACTTCTCCGGTCCTTTGGGATCATGGCAAAAGATGTAAGTTCTTGTTCTTGTATGTTTTTTTTTCTTTTTACTGGAAAACGGTATTTGTTTCATCTCATCAATTAATTGCAGCTGTTGAATTTATGAGAGATTTCCCACAACTGTTTCCTTCTTCTGCTGCACTCTATTTCACAACTGGATTTATTCAGCATCTTTAATGTGGCAAATTCTGTTTTGTCCTCCGTAGGCTGGTCTGATCGAAACAAATGGAGAGTTGAAGGTTTTCATCGATCAGAATCTTAGCCCCAGCAAAGGTACATGTTATTTTAAAATTACTTCTGAACATAAGGTATTGTCTTTCCATAACATAGATGACATTTTTCAGTCCCCAGAAGGAAATGAGGTTTCTCCATGTGTTGAACTATGTGTTGCCAGTTGGACGATAGGGGGCAATGGAGTTTCAAGTAAGAGCTCCACTCATTACTTGTCTTCTATTAGGTGTCCTATCTTTGGTTACTGTCCAGCCTACAGCTGTCCCCGTGGCTAAACAGCTACTACCCAAAACCCTTGGGCCATCCAATGTGAATATTGCTGCACATATGCAACATGTGCCACACATGGTGAGTGATGTGATCACAACCAGACTTCTATAAGAGTGTCTAGATGTGCTTTCCAGTGTTTCTCTGCTGTGTCTCACTGTTGTGTAAGCCCCTCGATTATCATTGTGAGGTGACTGGGCAGGAGGTAGGTGGAGGCAGTTGATCCTAAGCTTAGCAACTCTACAGTCAGCAGGATTACACCCATCATCCCATTATACTGTTTATATGTAATGTATACATTACTGAAATCAGCTTAGATATTTCCTTAGTGAAGGAATAGACCACCCATCTCTTATCAATACTATTTGGGATGCACATTTTTAGCAGTTTCTTTGATTGATCAGCAGCCAAACTCATGAGTGATGATTAGTTATACTCCTTTAAAAATATAAATATGTGCAGATTTTGTTACATATTCCATTGTGTAAAATATATATTATTTGTTTTTATATTGCACAGTTTTAAGTCCCCCATCATTGTATATTAGGTTTTGAATTCACTGAATTTTGGAGGACAATACATTTTATGCTGAGAGTCTCAAGATTGCGGACAGGATTAAATGTTAATATTTGCTTTCTCTCATCTTTGCAGGTGATTGGAACACCTCAGAGGCCCACAGTTTCAAATACCATTTTGGTAAACAGTCCACATACACCAAGTTCCCAGTTCCTCACTCAGAGTCAACCATCTGATGCTTCTCCTTGGTCATCAGGGTAAGCCATCATAAGGCTTCACAATGTATATGTTTGGAATATAGTCAACCCCCTTTTTAGATTAACTGTAGTGTTTTAAGCATGTGACAAGTCAGCAATATATTATAAGATGAGAAAATAATGTTTAATGTGTGGGGCATCATTCTGCTTGCAGCAAACGTGGCAAGAAGGGGGAAAAAAATGGAAAGGGCTTGAGGCATTTCTCCATGAAAGTGTGTGAGAAGGTGCAGAAGAAAGGAGTAACCACTTACAATGAGGTGGCTGATGAACTGGTGGCGGAGTTCAGCTCGTCAGACAACCACATGTCTCCCAATGACTCGGTAAGCAATGTAGCTGCAAGATGTTTTTCCACATTCCAAATCTAAATAATTCACAGACACTTTAGCAAAGGTGTCTCACATGGTCATATTTTACCCCTGTCATTTCATCAGGATCTGTTGTTAATGTTGTGACTGTTCTTTTTGTTTATTTCAGCATGTGTATGACCAAAAGAACATTCGGCGGCGTGTCTATGACGCACTTAATGTGCTCATGGCCATGAACATTATCTCAAAAGAGAAAAAGGAAATCAAGTGGATTGGTCTGCCCACCAACTCAGCGCAGGAGTGCCAAAACCTAGAGGTAGAAACACACAGTGAAGGCCATTCTTGTTGTGGCCTGTATCATCGATCACCACTTTATCTTTTTACGTTTTTCCTTTTTTTATTTGCTGCAGGTGGAAAGACAGAGGCGGCTTGAGAGAATTAAGCAGAAACAATCACAACTTCAGGAGCTCATACTGCAGGTGGGGAAGAGCTAAATGGTTACATGTGTATCTTTGTGTTTTCATGTGCAACTTCACTTGAAGCCCCCTGTAGCTGTGATGCTCGTTCTGTTGGATCTTATGTGTATCCACTCAGCACGACTACGTGTCAATGTTGCAATATCATGTGGATACCTCAATAACCGAGACTGTTCTGCTTGGGCTGCTTGTGTGTCCCTCTACGTGTTTCTAATGCTGGGAACGTTTATTTATGTTGACATACGTTTTGGGCAAGTTCAATAATGTTTCCTTCCCTTTCTTCGTGGCAGAAATTAACGCAAGAACACATGTCATCACTTGGGGTGTGTAACAAATGCACAGCAAAGCTTGATATTGTACCACAGGGCCCAAACTAAAATAATTTACTTTTTCTGGACTCCAAATTTAGCCGTAAGGTTATATGTATTGAAAGACTGCTATAAATCTAAAGCAAAAACCATGTAGCTCAATTGGAGTTTTCTTTGTTTTAATCTGGTCTTTACAGCAAATAGCCTTTAAGAACCTGGTCCAACGGAACAGACAGACAGAGCAGCAGGCAAACAGACCTCCTCCTCCCAACTCCATCATCCACCTCCCCTTCATTATAGTCAACACCAGCAAGAAAACAGTCATTGACTGCAGCATCTCCAATGACAAGTACGTGCTTGTTTTTCAGGCTTTTTTTTTTTTTTTACTCTTTTTTAAATATAATAATACGTTTGAAGTTTACCTGTTAGGACTGGATGGAACATATCCATAAAGGAAACCATATGTGTGCATCTATGCAAGGAGCAACATCTGTGTGTTTCTTATGTCTGTATTAGTCAGTATATTTTATAATCTAGTTGACTTGCCACATACCTTCCATTTGTAAAATGTATTTGACTATGTCCTATCAGCATAAGCTAGGGGTAAAGCTCAACCTGCCTACAATGTCATCAAATCAGATAAAAGCATGCAAAAAAAAATATTCGAGACTCCCATAATTGTTAAAAATGAACAGTGTTTGACCTCGACAAATTTGACAAACAATTTAACCTCCCAGTATCTTAAGGACAGGGTTACACACTTTAATCCAAAATAAGAAATGTATATAATATGCAATGACTTGATTAATCCAAGAGAGTTAGTAACTGTGGGCTGGTGTTAACCTTAATCCCAACCCCCTCTTGTGTCAAAATGTTGTAAATGTTACTCATGAACAAAACAACACTCTTTAGTTTCATGTGCAAATGTCCGAAGCGTTAGCCAAGAAACTAAAAAAGCATGTAGGTGATTTACTTGACAGCTGTTGGTTTGTGTGCTTTCTCCAACTTATGAGGAAAAAACTGCCTCGGCAACACCACTGCGCAAGCACCGTGGGAAGCAATATTTAGTCTAATCCATTAAGCTCATGTTTCCTTGGAAATTTCAGAATCGCAGAATTACCTAAAACAACATTGCATGCTCAGACTTCCTGTGTGACTTTTAGTTGTCAGACTCTATCTAGGTTGGTGTCTGTACTCAAATGCCAAATTTGTCAAAACTCTTGGGAAGCAAGACGTTTCGTAGATAGGCAGGTGCAGGCAAAGCATTTCCTTCAAAAATGTAATTGAATCAAATTTATTCTTACATTCCTCAGCCTCTATTTCTTGGCTTTTATTTGCAGTTTGATAGTTTCATCACTTTTATAGCTTGTGGCAACCCTTCTGCACAAACATGATGGAAACCACATATGTAACTTTCACTAACTTAACTTTTCTCTCTCTCTCTCTCTCTCTCTTTCTCTTCCCCTCCCTTTCCAGGTTTGAGTATTTGTTCAATTTCGACAGCATGTTTGAGATCCACGATGACATTGAGGTGCTAAAACGTATGGGCATGGCCTGTGGTTTGGAGGTGGGGAAGTGCTCTGCAGAGGATCTGAAGATAGCACGAAACCTGGTGCCCAAAGCTCTGGAGCCCTACGTTATAGGTCAGTGGCACCGCCTGCCTAACTGGATTGTTTTAGAAAGAATATGTTGTAGAGTTTCTGCAATGATAAACTCAATTAAGAGAGCTATTGAAATTGTAATTTAATGGGGGTGAAAAGAAGGCAGTTCAATCGATCTCCTGTGGATAAATGACCGTGGAGGATTTTCTTATAGTTTCTGGGATCCATTTTTCGTATATGCCTGTGTAATTTGAGACAGGTGTGAACGCTGACACACCCCCAGTGCAGAGGGAGGAGCTGTGTAGCGTGATATGTTCACTCCACGAGGGGGTTCATTGTAAAATGTGTGACAGCAGCAGAGTAATGTCTGACAAAATCGTGTCTGCAACGATTTTGTGTTTCCTCAGAGATGGCAAAGGGTCCCATCAGTAATGTCTACATCACTGGAGGATCCTCAGCTAATGGAGCCCGCTATCCTGCAAGCAGGTGAGACCTCATCTGTAAATCAACACCTCTCTCGCGCTCTCTCTCGCTCCCCCCCCATCATTTGTTGTCTCCTAATTGAGAAAAAAAAATCCTCCTCCTCCTCTGTAGTGATGGCTGCACCGACGGCACCATGGCCTCCAGCTCGAATGACTCTCACTACAGCGGGTCTCGCGTGGAGACCCCAGTGTCGTACATGGGGGACGAGGATGACGAGGATGAGTATGACGAGAATGACGACGAAGACTAGCCCCGTCTACGCCTCTCCTCTCCAACAAGCACAGTCCTTCAAGCCACCGTCAACGTGGGAGTTTAGTCCCCCTTTGTATGTGCATCTTCGGCCCCCCCCCTTCCCCATGCCTGTATTTCTGTCTGGCTTTTCTCAGGGGTGTAGATGAAAATTGAACAGGGGTGCGTGTACAGCACCCACCATTTTATGCTCCTGAGTCACGTGCACCTGCACTACAGCTCTGGGGGTGGTGTCGTCCAAGGGAACTGTGGTCTGTGGCCCGGCCACCACACTGAAGTCTCTGTATGTCTAATCCACTTCTTCTCAAAAAGCCATCCCACTAAAAACAAACCCTCTGTAAAACTTACTGCTGTTGGAGAATGTATAATGTACTTGTTTGAATAGCTATTCCTATTATTTTGCAATGACCTATAGCAGACATGATGACGTTCAAAATGTTCCATGGTGGCCAAAGTGTCTGCTTAACACTTGTGGATCCGGAATGGCCAGATACAGTTGCCTTGTCATCTCAGGATGGGGCTCCATCAGATGTGTTGATACGTTTTGTTTTGTGTTCTGGGCAATAATTTGAAATAGTTTCTTATCCACCATTGTGTCGGGCTGGCTTCCTTCTGTTCCGTTGGCAGCTGCTTTTCTGGTCTTGTTTGCTAGTTTATTTTTGTTTTTTCTTTTGGTTTATTTTGTTTGTTTTGTATTTTCTGAGTTGAGGATTTCTCCACCACCGCCCTTTTTAACGCCTTGGTAGTGTTTACAAATTAATGGCACCAGCAAGGTATGGACTCTCATAACCCAGGCTCCTGATAGGTAAATAAGCTTTGTTTGGTAATTACATATATGAATCCTGCGACGATTGTAGCTTATAGTATCCTTTAGAGGCCAGTGGTAAAGATGAAATTATTGATGTAACAAAATGTGTGGTTGTGTAGGTCTTGATGTGCTCCTTCAAAGATCTCTTTTAAAACTGAGCAACACATGTACCGACTCTTCCAAATACCTTTTTCTGTAATCTAATATAAGTTTGCAAATTAAATATAGATTGTTTTAATACGTTTGTGTTTCATTAGGATTGTTGCATCACAATTTGGACACCAAGCCTGGAACGTCAACTATTCTTCAAAAAGCTTTATATACGTACACGCACATTTTATCGATGTACTATTTGAGAGATAGAGGCTTATAAGAACATTCCTTGTATAACTGTTTAAAAGACTGAAATGAGCTGCACTCCGGCTCCTAGACAACCATGTGCCAGGGAAAGGTGTGCTCGGGGTGGCGTCTGCTTGTCAGAGCCAAGCTTCGGAGAGGCTGCATGTCTGGAACACGAGGAGGAGGATGGCTGAGTATGAGGTGAGAAATGATTCTATGCTCCTTCACTTACCAAGTTTTTGTTTGTATTATCGCACTTAAACATTCGTTGACATTACATTTTAAGGTCGACGTGGGTTTACCAGGTTAACTGCAGACACCGACACTGGGCACTGCTTAAACCGAGGTGTCTCCAAATGTTTTTGACGTGGAGAACGGATGAGGGGGCCAAAAATGGCACCCACTCTACAGTCACCCAATGCTGGAAGTTTTTTCCGGGTCATGTTAGAAACTCTTATTTCTAAAAGCAGCAGAACATGTCGGTGCTTGTCATTTACGTGCCATTTTGCATGTTTCAAAGGACATTTTTATAATTTAATTGAAATAAAACAAAACTCAATAGATGTTGCAGGTTGTGTCATGGTACAGCACAGGAGAAGGCCTTGTGGATGCTGAAACAGTTGCACGAAGGGTTTTGTTGGAGCTGAAAATTGCAAATGTGCAGCTTATCGGCCCAGTTCTTCAACTCCGCTTAAGGTCGGTAGCTACTTCAGTTAACCACCTGATTCTCTGACCTGTCAGCTGTTAATTTGAATAGTGGCAACGTCTATGGAGTTAAAAAAATGAAATGAAAAAACATCTCAGTTTCTGCCCCACCGATCTTGATCCGCCCTTTTTCGAAAGTGAATGAAGTGTGTTGAACATGCTACTGGTCACAAATGATTCCTCCTCTCTCTGCACTGACCACAAAACAATTACAGTGGAGATGTCAATGGGAGTGACGAGGGACAAAAGACCTGGACTGGAGGAATCGTCACAGCTGTCGCCACTAAGCCTTTCAATGAGCATATGGGCATGTCAGAATAGAGACATTTAAAACAAAACCAAAAAACCATTGAACCTGTGCCTTTAATATGTCCATATATCGAGAACACTATGTCTTTTATTGAATATGGAATTGTTGTGTTCTAGCACGTGCTCACACACTTTGTCTGGGGCATTAGGGTGTTAATGGATTACTGAAAGGTGTTGACTCAGGTGTGTGCGTGTGTGAGAGAGAGTGGGAGAGAGAAAGGGAATGAGGGTGGCACAGTGCTCAAAGTGTGCTGGGATCTAGTTCAGAGACCACTCTCCAGTCCTTATTTTATTCCTCACGCACCTCTGCCATTCTTTTGTGAGCTGTTTTGGGTTTTGTTGCCCCTGATTGATTTTTGTTCTGCCTCACTCTTGCACAGTGGATGTCAGCATTTATCCTGCCTCTGTTTTCTCATGCCATGTCTCCTCTTTGCATCGCCTAACAGTCCCCTGCCTTCAAAATGGATATTGGAGGACTGACCACGGTGGTCGCAAATTCCGCTTACATCAATGCCCGTGGAAGCATCGACGGCTCCAATCCTGCAGCGGCTCGGGACAAAAAGTACCATTCTCGCCTCAAACTGCCCCACATCACCGTCTGCGAGGACCTGAGGAACACCCTGGATTTGGCCTTTGACTCCGTCTGTGTGGAACAGCCTATTGGCAAGCGCCTCTTTAGGGAGTTCTTGGATGCAAATCAAGAGTATCATGGGGCTTGTCGTTTGTGGAAAGACATCGAGGGCTATGACCTGGCGGAGGATTCCGACAGGACAAAGAAGGCCTCGAAGATCGTCCAGCGCTACATGGACCCCTCTGCCAAACACTACTGTCCGTTTCTGTCTGAGGAAATCGTGGCTAAGGTGAAGGAAGGTCAGGGATCTGAAGGGGATGATTTGTTCGCTGCCGCATTGGCCATGACCTTGGACTATCTGCGGGAGGCCCCCTACACCTTCTTCATGGAGAGCCTGTACCTGAAGAGGTTCCTGCAGTGGAAGTGGCTCGAGATGCAGCCCATGGATGCCGACTGGTTCCTCGACTTCCGCGTGCTGGGCAAAGGTGGGTTTGGGGAGGTGTCGGCCTGTCAGACCAAAGCCACGGGGAAACTTTACGCCTGTAAGAAACTGAACAAGAAGAGGCTGAAGAAGAGGAAAGGCTATGAGGTGAGGAAAAAACGAATGGACATACTGTACATGGAATTCAATCAAAGTTTTGTATTGCATATATATAGAATTTGGCTGCAGTGACAAAATAAGTCAAATATCAAACCTATGACCTATTTCATTATAAAAACATTTAGGTGCTGGAATATAAAGTTAGGCTCTTTAATTCCAATGATATCTCTAGTTTGCATCATATACCACAACATGACTGTGACGTTGCTGTTTTCTTGCTTTGGGTCCAAGGGAAACACCTCTTTAACAGATTCTTTATTCTGTATGGATTTGATCAGTACAGGTGTTTTTATTTTATTGGCTTCCATGTTCCAGAGAAAGTGTCCTGCACTTATGGCAGGCTGCGATAGTCCTAATCACTTTTGTGCCTGCAGTATTAAACACTGAGACGAGGATAGAGGGATTACTGGGAGCTTTGGTGAAAAGCTCTTCTGAAGGGAACTCCTTGGCACAGTTACATCTTGCCCTTGACCAAAAATTTGAGACATCTTTAAATCGATTGCATTTGGCAATGATGTGAAAACCGTGCTTTTTCAAAAGCGTCTCTCTCTGACTTTCCCCTGCAGGGTGCCATGGTGGAGAAGAGGATTCTTGAGAAGGTTCACAGTCCCTTCATTGTGTCTCTGGCGTACGCCTTCCAGACAAAGGACGAACTTTGTCTGATCATGACCATCATGAACGGAGGAGACCTCAAGTAACTTCACACTCTATCGTATTAGCTCATTGATGGAAGAGGGATGGCGTTCGGTTGTTCTCCTTCTGTTTGGCAACCTTCATAACTTGACAGAGAAGAGTGTACCTTTCATACATTTATATTTGCATATATGTATGTGTTTATATGTATGAGCCAAAGATCACTTGTTCTGTGTTCCCTGAAGGTACCACATCTACCTGGTGGATGAGAACAATCCCAGCTTTGAGGAGCCCAGAGCCTGTTTTTACACTGCGCAGATTATCCAGGGCTTGGAGCACCTGCACCAGAAAAGAATCATCTACAGGGATCTCAAACCAGAAAACGTGCTGCTCGATAACGATGGTGAGGATCTCTTGTCATACGCCGACCAATTTGCTGTCATCCGTGTGTGATTGATTGTTGGTAAAAAAATAATATATATATATATATATATATTTTTTTTTTTATTTATCAGGAAACGTGCGCATTTCTGACCTGGGCCTTGCTGTGGAGCTCAAAGAAGGCAAAACGATGACCAAAGGCTATGCTGGGACACCAGGTGGGTCTCACCCATATCCCCCAAGTAGTGAATAAGCAAAGTCGTATTCAAGGCTGTAGTCTCGCTCTTCAGAACATCAGAACATATTTTTACATGGCATTGTTTGACTGTGACTTTTGCAGGTTACATGTCCCCGGAGATGCTGAAAGGAGAAAAATACGACACCTCGGTTGACTATTTCACTCTGGGCGTGACGCTGTTCGAGTTCATGGCGGCCAAGAACCCATTCAGAAACAGAGGGGAGAAAGTGAGTTGCCTTTTGTTGAGCCTCGGGACTTATTTATTCACGCCGTGCACAAAAAATGGCCAAAAGAGACTGGAGGATGAGATGTTACTTGTCTCCTCTTCAGGTGGAGCGCGAGGAGATGAAAGAGCGTGTGCTGACGCGGGTGGTGGAATATCCGGACAATTTCAGTGAGCATGCCAAGTCGCTCTGCGACGGGCTGATGGCCAAACAGGTTGACCAGAGGATGGGATTCAAGAATGGATGCTGCGATGAGATCAGAGCACACCCCTTTTTTAATGACATCAACTGGAGGAAACTGAACGCAGGTATTAACCATTTAACCACCATTGTCTATGCTGACGGGTGTATTTATGCATGCATTGTTCTTTGAACAGTTTCGAAGTTCATTTTAAATTTCCTCACTTCCCCCCCTTTTCAGGTATTCTACCTCCTCCGTTTGTCCCTGACCCTAAGGTGGTGTACGCCAAAAGTCTGGATGACGTCGGAGCTTTCTCCTCAGTGAAGGGCTTGACCTTGGAGGATCCTGACAAGACCTTTTTTGACGAGTTTTCCTCGGGCAACATTCCCATCCCTTGGCAAGAGGAGATGATCGACATGGGTATTTATGGAGAACTCAACGTTTGGGGTCCTCAAGGTAGCGTCCCAAACGACCTGCGCAGGGAGTCCATACTAGAGCAGCCAAAGTCATCAACCTGCTGCGTATCGTAGAGTCATTGAAATACCTTGAAAATCTTGAAAAGTGTGCAGGCTCCTCACATTCAGGACAGACGAGGGTATTTTTCTGACCAGAGAATTAGTCTAAATTTGTATTCAGGTGCAAGAACAGGAAAAAAGGAGAGGAGAGGAGGCGGGAGGCATTGAAAGGTAACATTCTTGACATATCCTCACTGGTCCCCTCAACCCTTCCCTCATACTCTTTGTTAAACTTCACTTTCTTTGTCCCCCTTTCTTTTGGGTGTGTGTGCATGTGTTATATTATTACGATGCTTTTAGATATACCATGCATTTTGAAAAATATAAATATATTTTTGAGCAGGGATGTAGTGATGTGGTACATTCGGTACTAAGTTACAATCACATTTTGAACATGTAAGATCTTTATTTCACTCTTTTGCATTTGTATCTCCTGTAGAATGTATAGTATTTATAAAAAGTACTTCCATTCTTATTGTTGTTTTTACAGCTTGATTTAGTGATAACCAAAAGTCAAGGCACTTTAAATGCAAAGTTTTATGCTCTTGGAAAAATTCCTATGGTTGACAACTGACTCTTTGCATTAGTAACGGAAGGCAGAGCACCTTTGATACTGAGAGGGAATGCGTAGATGTGTTATCATGGGACAAATTGGAATGGAGGAGTGACATTTACAACAAATCATTTTAATTTTAAGAAAGAGTTGTTGAAAACGTTCAAAAGTTGTATGAAGTCAAACATACATGTATTAAATAGTACTAGTTAATAAAGTAGCGTATTAAAACGGAAATTTGCGACAACATTATTTTGTGTTTTATTCCTGTGTTTTAATAATAGCACAATCCAAGGATGTCATGTAAACAGGAATCACAACTAGCATTGATTCAAATGGAGGAAATGAACTTGAATGATAATGGTCTTTGGAAGCAACACAAGCCTCCTTAGAAAACTCTGTCACTCCCTCGCTGTGGCCTTGTATATCCTAATCTCCTGCTGTGGGAGCTCCATGAGCAGCGTTGTGTTAAAACTGCTCTCGAAGCACTCTGTGAACCTCAGGTCCGACTGGAACCGGATCTTGTTGGCCCACAGCAGTGTTGTTCCACTTCCTGGTCGGCAGAAGTGACGCATGGTCTCCACCAGCTTCTGGAGACAGCTGTGGTAGTAGACTACGTCGGCAGCGAGCACGTAGTCGTAACGGAAGGATGGATGGGGGAAATCGCGCTGCAGGTTCTCGCCCCAGGTCAGGGCCGCCACCTGAGGGGTGTAGCGGGAGCGGCCCTTGGTGTTTCGCAGAAGGTTAAAGGTCAGATTAGACAAGATGTTTGGCAGGTCAGTAGCTGTCACCCAAGCACCTAGAAAAAGTAGAGAAGCGCAAAGAACATGTAGGAAGACACACTGACCATTTTTTTTGTTTGACGAGAGAACTTACACACCTACCATACAGTATATTGTATTCAAGGGATCATTCTGTTCTAAGCTAATGGTGATGAATTTCATTTGCATATTTAGATTATGCATAGTAATAGAAGACATTCAGGCTAGTGTTCCATCCGTAAGGTACTAATGCTTGTATTGAAGTTATTGTGAGTTTATTTGTCAGTAAGTTTGTGGAATCCATAAATCCGTTGATTGAAACCAAAGTAAACCGATTTATGGGATTGCAGTGTATTATGTTGACACTATATGCAAAACAGAGGAGCCAGTGGATCACTTTGGTCATCACGAAACACTTTCTTCACAATTAACTGGTCTATTTGCCATTTGAAAAAAAAAAAAAAGAAATGGCGAGGGGGCGGATCGTCATGGTACTCGGACAATGAGCGCCAGTGTTTCCCCTGACGTTCCTCTTACTTCCCTCGCCAGACTCAAAAGCTGGTTTTACGCAAGAGATGTGTGATCTGTAAAACATTCTTGGCATTGTTTATGCTCCAGAGAGGCATACACTCTCCAAGGCTTTTCCCCCAGCATCACATCACATCTGAGGCCTATTGTTTCACATGTACGGTATATATTGTGTCAAGTGTTACTGAACTCTATTTTCGTAGCCTTACCGAGCAGACTCGCCACAATAGAGAGTAGGCCAGTCCCAGCTCCAATCTCCAGCACCGCTTTGTCCATCAGGTTCATTTGTCTTTGGTTATTTTCCAAAAACTGGCACAAAGCTACTGCCTGGAAAAAAAAAATCATCACTAAGTCAGTGAGTATAGGTTTGACACATGATGACTGCGGAACGTACCCCAGGCCAGATCAGGGCACCATAAGAATCTATGGACTCTCGGATGCTGATGTCATGTCCAGCGAAATGAAAGGACTCTTTTCCCAGCGAGTAGTAAACGCTGGGTTCCCAGACATTCCTCCTGTCCAAAGCCTCTCCGGCCATCACGCTTTGGTCTGCTAGAGCTGTGGGGCACCAACGTGTGGGTCAAACTTCTGGAGACGCCCCCCCTGCTAATCTATCTATTCTCCAAAAAAATCAAAATGTATCCTTTTACTGAAGCTAGTCATTGCAGAACGCAGTAGATCTACTTTTCACTTTGAGAACAGACCCATTGAAATGAGCTTTACCTTCATCTGTGGTTTCCAGCTTTGGCCGTAGTTTCCCATCCCGAATCTTGTCATTTGTGTCCCTTTGGTTTCCAGGATTCTTCTTGGCGTCTTGGAGTGGCCGGCAGACTTCGGACAATCTCTCCATTAACACTTAATACTGCAAAAAAAAAATCTGTTTGCTGTGACATTTTTTGTGCATTCATGATCCAAAATGACTTATTCCCAATCCCTGATTTTTCCCTTAGCTCCTCTGGCATGGCATGTACGTATACTGAATTATCCAAGAGCCAACCATTTAACACATTCATATTGCAGACATATGACACAGATTAAACAGATGGGAGGAAAGCATCATTTGGCCTTTACCAGCCTCCTAGTACTGGGATAACCCTCCATTATACATGCAAGGTTATAAAACAAGCTTGTTAAATATAATCTCTGACTATAAAGCGAGCTGACTTGCTCTTTGTCTGTATAATCCGACGATTTGCTCGCTGTGATGTGATTTGATTTTATATTAACATGTTTTTGACATGGGCTTTGAATGTACTAATATGTATTTTTCCAGGATTTGGATGATCATGAATATTACTCTAGTTACTGATTCTTCAGTTACGACGCTGAATGTATTTTTAGTATGCTTGTTGATGAGGTGATTTAGTTCAGTTATCTCTTTGGCAGTTATTCCACTCCACTCTGGAGCCAAGAAACACAGCTGGCGAGACCTTGCAGGCAACCAGCTAGGGATGTCCATCACATACCATATCATTTGGTTGGAAATTATGATAAATACAGTTCCGAAATTCATATACTTTCTAAAGAGTTTTTTTTTCCTATTATTCTTCCCATTTAAAAAAAAAGTCAAGGTTAAAAAGTCAAATATATGTCTCACTTGTGTGTGCATGTGTGAAACCTACCTGTCTGTACCTGCGGCCTCTCGTTCCCCCCTTTCTTCTCTTGTTTTCTTGTTGTGCACTTACTTCTCGGCTGTGTCCTTGTGTTTATAGTCGCAGCTTAGCGTATGACACACCCCTGAGCGAGGCGGTGGTCTCTGGCCTCTCTCCGGGCCCCCTGACTTCAGAGACAGAAACAAACAAACAGATTATAATGTCTGACAGAGAGAGGGAGTCCCGTAATCCACACCCCTCCCTGAACTTTAACGTCATCTCTTCATATTCTATTTTTTAATCCTATGCTTTGTTTATTTTGTCAGCTGCAGTGCGAGGAATCTGACCTGGAGCTCCCACTCTCACCTGTAATACCTCCATCACTGTCTTCAGTTGGTTGGGACAATGGTTGTAACAACGACAACAAACACAACAGCACAGAGGTGAGTAGCAGTTTCACCTTTGAGAAATGCCATGGGACCTTTGATGTGTTTTATTTTAGCGACTCTAATGTCTATACAGAGGCAATTTGAATCCACTTATTATTGTTATACGAAATTTAGCAGCAGGCAGACTGGATGAATCACAGACTGTCACAAACCTCCAATGTTTTCTCATGTTTTATTGATGACAGCCTCTTGATCATTTTCTCTCAGTTCCTTGAGAGATGAGAGACCGACAACATATGCCAACCCACCGCAGCAACACACAGGAACGGTAGTGATAGACCGATTCACCAGCAGGGATACAGACAATTACAATTCAGTTGCTAATGAGGCTCTTTAACATGCACAAATGACCATACCATCATTAATGTGCCCCTCACGTCAATGTAACAGTAACTCTGTGAACACTGCTAGTAACTCATGAGTTGATAATCGCAAGCACTTGAAATGTATTTTTTGTTGAAAAATGATATTTGTTTGAACAGACATTTAAACATTGCATCAGAAAATTAGTAACTAAAGGATTTGCAAATTATCCAATTTGTAATCTGTAATTTGTAAATACACAATATGCATTGCATTAATGCAGCTCTTCGAGTTTATTCCCATCTTGATAAAAGATTTCGAGCATTTTCGAACGCGTTCATTTTGTTATCCATCCATGCGACACAGTCATGTACGCCCCCATAAAGAGGATGAGTGAAGATCAGCCCTGGTATGTAACTGTACTATAAAAGGCCCTCACGTGAAGTTGTTTGTTTAGAGTCCAGCTGGCTATGCAACGTTTAGGACTGAACATGGATACTGAGGTATTCATTGTAGCCACTGCATGGAAGCCAGGCTGTAGGGCTTTGGGTGGGAGGATTCACTGCCTCAGAGCATTAACACACACATTTACACACACACACACAGGAATCCCTGCAAACAATGGCTGGATGGCATTAACCTAGAGAATAACTTAAACTGACAGATGGCAAGCACTAGCAGTGAGTCACCCTCATCTAAACAGCAACACTAATAATCAGCCCAGGTATTAGGGGATTTTCAGACCAGGAGCTCAATGCTTTCCATTTCATCCATTAATCACTATTCATGACGGATGTTTAATGCTGACTGTTGGCCCAAATCATAAACATTTTCTTTCATATTATTCATTGGTTTTAATGAGTGTACCGAAATGGTGATAATGATCAAAAATATGATTTTGTAATATACTCAAAGCTGCTGGATATGCAGCCTCCCCAGTAATAGACTGGAAACAGCCATTCCACTGTGATCTCTTAAATCCAGCAAAAGTCACTTTTCTTAGAGGGGAACAATGGACACTCTGCACAGCTCACATATGCCAAACAATAGAGAATATGACTAGTTTGCATTAGAATGCTCTTTTTAACTTTAACTTCATGGTGACAAACAACAGTACAATTACACTTGAAGGATAAGGAGCTGGTAATCCTCACCTCCCCTTTCCAAAAGTGACGTCAAGCTTGGGTAGGCCATTGGAAAATGAGTCACAGTCACACACAGCAACAATGTGATGCCATGCAAGCTTGACAGTAGATGCACGTAAAGCACGACTGTATGAATACATTGGTTGTTTAGTGCTAAACTCCTGTAATTGTAAAGGGTTGGCTGGGATTGGGATTCTGATCAATGGGTCCAAATGGCACATCTATAATAGAATACACTCAAACATATACAATATGGCAATAGTCACTGCATTTCTCACAGTTATTATTATTTTATATTCTCAGCAGCGAACCTGCAGTTATCCACTCTTCACCTGAACAGACACCCCTCCAAATATGGGATTCGTCCAATCCAGGTGAGTGCATGAGTCCCGCTTTACTGCAGCATCACGCCCATCACTTTTGTGTGGATGAGTTGGCTGGTGATGGAGGCCAGGTGGCCCCCGAGAAACTGTGCATGGCAGAAAGTGTGACTCACACATAGTGAGGCAGATCAGGCACATCATCCACAGCAGGAATGGGCAATATGAGGAAAGAGAGGGCCACAAAATTGTTGAACTCACTACCAGACGGCCACATTGGGACCATGCACTTCCACCAGTAGGATACTACAACCGCATTATTTAATTATCAAACAATAGACACTCATTTAATTCAAACAACAAAATATATACAGGCAGTCAAAGTTTATTATAGCAATTTATTGTCGTCCTTCTCGTTTACAACTGTGAGACCAATAATTAATAGATTTTTACAAATTGACTCACGGGCTGCACAAACTGAGGGCGGAGAATGCTACACTATGCCCCCTAAAGAGGTTTAAAATTTAAATACTCTATGGTGCGTGTCCGTGAAACATGTGAATACCTCACCATGTGCAGCAGCCCTCTTTGGTCCTCTGTTAACACTTCCCCTCTGGTGCCACACCTGGGCAACAGCTCCGCACTGTGGCCAAAAGGGGAAATTACATTCTTGAATGTGCTCCTCATGGATGAAGTCCATTTATCTTAACTAAAACACAGGAAGACAGCCATAGACATTTACTTTGGAAGATGGCCTTTCAACCAGAGGAGGAGGTGGGATATCATGATCAACACGCCCCATTTTGTCTCCTCTTTGATTCAACGTTTGATCTACTCAAACCGTTTTCTCTGTTTGTTTAAGTTTTATTCTCTCTACAGTGTTCTTTTTTTCCTCCCTCCTTGTCTCACCAAAGCCCTTTTTTCCACAATAGGTCAGAGCTGCGGCTCAGCACTGACAAACTCCCTCCCACCCTCCCTCATTTATACTATAACTTTGTAAAACTACAGGTTTGTAAAGGTTGATTCACATCCATAATCTTCAGAATTATGTATGAGAACAAATAAATACCTCACAATTGTATTGATTCTAATTAAACACACCAAGGGGAGTTTAAAGCAACAAAAATCAATGTTAAAAATAAGACCCAGACAATGTATCTGACCTTATGATGTGCCTTTATTTTATATCACTGTGGGAAGCTGTGGTCATGCAGTAACGCGTCCGAGAGAATAGTCCAATTATCCAAGTCTAATCAGCCTGACAGCATTTCCTGTTGGTCCAAGTCATTAGTCAGCAGTACCCAATCAGCACACTATTTGTTATTTTACCCTACGTGTCTCTCTACTCCAGTGCTGACATAAAAAAATATATATATTTACAAGTTTATGTTCAATTAAACTTACTTATTATATATTATATGATGTTTTGTATAATATAAGTCAGTTCTTCTAATCATATTGTCTTTGTTTAAACATTATGATGCGGTCTGTTCTGAGCGTACCTCAACCAATTTGAGCTGGGACTGGCTCCTGCTCCCCTGTGACCCTTAATGAATACGTGGTGTCGATAATGGACAGCTGGGTGAGGTTACCCTAGCATTGCCAGATACTTTGAGTGGCCAAATCTTCTATTATTAAACATTAAAAACTTGAAAATAACCTTAAAAAGATTTAAAAAAAAAGACTTGCACTTTCATTTTAAAACATGAAACTATTGTAAAAAAAATATTAGGTAAATAGTTCCCCTTTTAGAAGGTAGTACGTTATAGTCAATTCAAATGAATGTATTCACTTATCTTACATACATAGACATCATTGATCCTGGTATGGTAGTTGGTGCAAATCATGCATTGAGGTGTAAAAAAATGCGTGAAGAGAGTTTGTTTATGCAAAGCATGTCTGTGAGCACTGAGCTGATGTGTGTCACATGACATCAGTGTGCCCCTGTCAGAGTGGAGCAGCTGGGATTGTTGATAGTCAACAGGTGCTGCGGCTGAGATTTTGTGGGGTACGTGTATCGCTCTTGTTCTCCATGCATGTGTATGCACACGTGCCTGCATGTGTGGGACCCTTTGTGGGTCTTTGTGTGTGCATATGGTCCCAAAAGCCAGCATGTGTGCATATTAACCAGAGTGAGTGACAATGTGCTGTTGTATGGGAGCTGATGGTGAGAAACCTAATAGCCAAGGACGCAGTAGCTCGGGCAGCAGCTGTTTCATTCCCACAATCTCCTATAACACTCAACACTGGCGACATGTAGAAAAGTCACAAGCTCTTGAGTTTCCCCTACACACCTCCAAGGAAGCCGAGAATTTAACTATTTGGAAAAAAAATCTGAAAAATAAAAGCAAACAGGCCAGTAACGTTTGAAGTGGGATACAGACAGATGCCTTACTGTCAGAAGTGTTACATAATGTTTGTAAACTTTGTAAGTGAAACCCTCTATCTTTTAGCTGTATGTAATTATTGAATCTTTCCATATTTTTAATCTGTGTTACTATTTAACCCGGTGAAATCTGTGTGATGGTTCAAAATGAATTGTGTTAAAAAAAAAAAAAATGAAACAGAAAATTTCAGGTAAAACACAGATTTATCAAGAGGAAACTGTACCAAAGAGAACGGATCTATATTGTTTTGCTTTATCCGTATTATTGTTGTTGACTTTTACTAATTTATATTTTACCATTGTTTACCAACAGTGCCCACTCTTTAACTTTTCATTAGTTTAATTGAGAACAGTGTGGCTCTCAGCAAGCGTAGAGGAGAACCAGTTATCATTTGTATTTTTGCATTAATATGGTTATAAGTTGTATTTGAGTCAGAGATGTTTTCGAGGAAGGTGGTCTCGGTGGACCTCAGCACAGCAGCAGCTCCCCCGCGTGTGCGCGCTCTCCACCAGTTGACGCGTGCACACGTGGACGCGCCTGCATCCTGCGGCTCAGTCCTGCAGGAATCAGGTCTCCCGCAGATAGTTTGGAGAAAACCTTGATCCGACCCACACTCAGCGGACACACACAGGACCGATCGGGAAAGGAACACAATGAAGATGTGGGCGCTGACACTTCTCATCACTTTGTTGCACAGTGAGTTGGTGTTTTTGTTTTTAACACTACAACCTATAAAAAAAGTGTGTTGGGTAATTTGGTGATTGGAGTACTTACCACCACAGACACACAGATACACGTTTTCAGAGTCCTTCATGTAGCATGCACATTATGCGTGCATGAGGTTTTTAACCCTCTGGTGGCCTGTGTTTTTAATCCACATTGCATTGTCACATGTTGCACGTCACATGTTGGTTCATTTGGGTGGTCAATTTAAGTAAAGAAAAAAAAAAGCTTTCTATAAAGGCTTTCCAAAAACTGATGTAACAAAGAATCTGGTGAGGGACTGTGCAGAGGTTAAAGGTCTGGGGAGCAGGCTTGAACCTTAGTTCTAAAAAATAGTCAGACCATCTACTGCATTATCAAGCATTATTACACCACTTAATCGACCCGAAGAAAATATATTTGCACAACACAACACATTTTCCTCCATTCCCCCATGTTTTAAATATCATTGGTCCAACTCAGTTTAGCATTGATTATTCATAGCCGCATCAGATATATGGTGGATCACATCCTTACTTATTATGCTGTAATACGATATGACCATAACATTTGTAATCTATACATGTTATAGTTCTTTTCTTAAACAAAACCTGAACATTTAACTTGTGTGTTCAAGTGCTTTAATTGCACAAAATGTTTTATCTAAATAATGCATGATTCAAGTTGCATTTGTTGGTGTGCATATATACATATATATTGCAAATAATTGACTGCATAACTTCTTATGTATTTGGTATATTGTGAAGGAAAGTTGTTTTATTCGGCTGTTGATAAGTTTGTGTGACTGAGCTTGTACCTAACCCCGCACACGGGGGAGGAGGTGAGATCCGTCCATAGCTACATCACAGGCGTAGATTGTGCAGGGAGTGGTGAGGCTTGATGTTTACACTGGGTCCGCTCTGATGCTGTTTGATCCCGAGATCCACGGACTGATGAGACACATAACATGGGCCAGTGGAGGAGTTTGAGGTCCTTAGGTTTCAGTTTTAATGATAGCCCCTGACTGACCCCTTCTGTTAATTGCACCGAGATGAAAACCACCACTTGCTATCTTGAAAAATGCATTTGAAGTTCCTATGGGAACAGACAACGGGGTTTGTGTCAATAATAGCAGCTTTTGCGTGTGCATGTGTGTTTTCATCTTCTTCCTTGTAGGACCACACATAGATGAAAAGATTGAAATCTTCATCTTTATTTTGGACAAAGCTGGTGACAAGATTTGTTTGTAATATTTCGGGCTAAGCTACATTTTTCATTAGTATCCAGTTGGATCCATTTGTAAACACCTCATCTGTAAAATGTAAAGTAAACTTTTCGGTTTTGTAATGAAAAAAACGTGGTAAATATTGAATTTAATTCAATTTAAAACATCAATGACTATCATTATGGACACTGTAGTACTGTACATTAAGGAATGGATTTGTAAATTATTTTCAATTATACTGGTTTGGTGTTAAGTCAAAGTTTGGTTAAGGATTGACTGAAGGTCAAAGTAGAGAAGATGGTGCAGAGGGCCTAGTGTTAATGGTGAAATCAGAGTAGATCCTCACATCACAAGTGTGTGAGGTGTGTGGGTCTTGCGTGTGTGTTGTGCCAGCTGAGAAGGGTAAGGTTACCATCATAAAGAGCTGCTTTGTATGAATAACAGAAGCGTGTTTTCCATGCATGTGTGCTGCACACTCAGACAGGCACACATGCTGATACACACACACACACACACACACACACACACACACACACACACACACACACACACACACACACATAAACACATAGACATAGTCTTTCTCTTTGAGATTATCCAACAACCAAATAAATGTAATATTTTATTGTGATGTGAATGTAGTCACTACCCGAAGGTGTTTGTGTGTGCGTGTGTGTTTGTTGAATGGACTTAAGTCACGCAGGTTATCAGGTTGGGATAAAGCAGCCTGTCAGACAGTCATCCATCACCTGCATTCCTACACACCACTGCTCCTGGTACCACCAGGATACAGCCTATAGCTACACAGCTTGAGTGTGTGTGTGTGTGTGTGTGTGTGTGGGGGGGGGGCTACAGCCCTTTTTTTGTAAGGACTCATTTCCAACCATCATACATACATCTCTTTAGGACATTTTGGCTGATCTTTACTACTTCAGAGGACTGTTTGAATGTTTATACTGGGATCATAGGTTGGAAATTCAGAATAGGTTTGTTTGAGAGACTTGGAGATGCTTCACAGTAGTTAGGGTCATTACAAGCACAGGCATGCATTATCTGCTCTGGGAAACTAAAGTTCCTATACCTTAATACCTTGACTTAGTCTCATACCCTTCTTTATCCTGCCTAACTGTACCTTTGGCAGGCCCACAATTTGAACTGTTTTATGTAATGTGGTGTATCAACACTATGCTACTACCTATGTAACAACCTATGCTATTTCTACTTAAATAGCATCTTCATAATAATTGTGATGCTGCTAATGACTTTTTATAGGAGGAATGGTGTCTGTTTCATTTCACATTGTGCCCTAAATGCCTGTTGTTGCACTGTGTTACTTTAATGAGTGGGTTCAGATACTTAGTGATATAGGTCTAAACTGCCATAATCATGGCCATCAAATTCAACATTATTGTGGAGTGTAGATCATTCATAAAATAATCAGAAGTAAGAACGTTTTTTTTTTCTGAAAATGGAAAGAATTTAACAAGAGAATAAATGATCGCCTGTGCCCACAGGGGGCAGTGTTGACAGAGTGTGTGGACAGAGAGACAATTGTTATTCTCAGCAAGAATGATTTGAAGTTAAATGATTTTCTTTATTCCAACAGGTCCTGTATGTCTGTCAGTGACTGTGAGCAGCAGCAAACCTAAAGTTGAAGTCCATGAGCACACAGGTGAGATGGCTAGAAAGTACAGTAATACATTAGTTTAAAGTGGAAAGGAGATTTGTCCTTAAGTGATGTTGCTTCTCGGTGTCCCATCCTCATAGATGCAGTGCTGGCCTGTGAGTTCAGGACAGAAAAAGATCAGAACCCTCGGATCGAGTGGAAGAAGAGAGGAAAGGGGGTGACTTTTGTATACTTTGATCACAAATTTACCGGTGAGTGTCTCCCCAGATATATATATATATATACATGTATGTTTTGAAGCTTTCTCCGGCACCTTACCTTATCACCTTCCGTCTTAGGCCCTTATGCGGGACGGGCCAAGATGGAAGGAGCGACACTGACGATCCACTCGGTCTCTCAGAAAGACTCGGGGGAGTACCGCTGTGAGGTGACTGCCAGCGAAGATCACGTCAACCTGGGAGAGGCCACTGTACTCCTCAATGTGCTTGGTATGTGTCTGTGTAAATCCATTAAAATTGGAATTGCGTTCATGGCGGTATACTTTGTTGACGTCAGCTGTTTCCCTTTTAGTAGTAAAATACTGTTAGAATAATTATCGTTATTTTTAGCTATTGCTGATAGCAGGGTTAATAGGAGTAAATGCAGACGCATGAATACATCAATTTCAAATAGATATTTTTTTTAATTATATATTTGATTTCAAATGACACAAGCTGTACCCCCCACCCCCCCAGTGCCCCCTCATGTCCCGTCCTGCGAGGTGCCGAGCTCTGTGTTTGTGGGCTCAGGCCTGGAGCTCCTCTGCAAGGACAAACTGAGCGTGCCACCTGCCACGTACCGCTGGTACAAAGACAACAAGGCCCTGACGGCCACAGTCGACACGGCATACAGCATCGACACAAGCAAGGGCACTCTGGTGGGTAGGAGCTAAAATATTTAAATGCCGATTACAGCAGGATGCAGCTGTGCGAAGACACACAGCTGTTGTTGTCGTCTTCACTTCCCCTCTCACTTCACGTCTGTCCTGAGCAGAAGTTTAAGAGCGTGACCAAAACGGACACGGGCATGTACCGCTGCGAGTCCTCCAACAGTGTCGGGGCGCCCAAGAGTTGTGTGGCCCAACAACTGACAGTTATGGACTGTAAGCACTTTTGGTCAAACTACCTGTTGTTGTTTAAATGTACACTAAAGCTCCACTCATAAGAGATTGACAATGTCGTCTTTTTTTTTATCCTCCTTCCAGATCCCTTGAATATGGCAATTGTGATAGCAGGTGCCGCAGGTTTTGTGATGCTGGTCATCTTCTGTTGCATCTGTGTGTGTGTGTGTCGACGCCGAGGCTGCTGCAAGAGTAAGTAGTGCTACTGTTGTTGAGTTTGTGTGTGGGTGCATGCGAGTGTATGCGGGTGTATTTAGGCATTTAAGACATTTGTTTCGTATTGCAATCAGGTATATTCGGAAACTTGCAAGCATTGTCAAGTGTTTTATTTTAATCAAAACTGGGGCTTTTGCCAGTGCAAAACATAATACGTAAAACTTGACTTGGGTGCAATAATATTGAATTCATCATGAATTATGAGTCCGCAAGAATGATTGTGTAAGGTTGTAGTTCTTTCCCAATTTTGTATCATAGAATACTAGTTTAGTTGGATAGTGAAAGCATCCGATTTAGTAAGCTGATCATATTTTTTAAATGCAGCCCCTATCTTAAGTGAGTGGAAGGTGTACAAGTACCATACAAAACAAGTACAATATGTCCTTGTGAAGTGTGGAGGACTAGGAACTGAAAGAGGTGTAAATGGAAACACTAATACTGCATCCGTGTGCTTACTGTGAATGTAATAGTTTCAGTGACTGTATTTATGCTATTAGGAAATGTCCAACATCAGATGTGATCATAGAAACATATTAAATCTTCTGTTTTCACTCACCTCTACTTATTTTGTGTCTATGAACAGAGGGGAAGAAAAAAACTAAAAGGTGAGCGTGTCATTTTTCAGCCTGACTCTGTTTGGCCCTGGGCGATGTGTTTGTGACTGATAATGAGCTCACACTGAACCGCCCGCTTTTGTTTTTCAGCAAGTCCTACAACCCTCCTCCTCCTCCTCCCCTCAGCCGCAATGTGAGTGATCAAAGGGATGGTTATCATGTTTGGGCTTGTTTTTGCTTGCTGCCATGAATTTGTTCTGCTGATTAATTGCTGATAACACTGGTCCCCCAGCAAATTAAAAGGAACTGGTTCATTTTACGTCTCTCTGCTCTCTACAGATGAAGCACTACAAGCAAACTCAGTCCTTCATGATTTGAGGGGGGAACGCTCTCTCAGTTTGTGCACTAAGTGTTCAGCAAGCCGGAGACTGACTCTAATGTCGCCTCGCTTTTGTGCGTCACACATCCTCAAACCTCGAACAAAACCAAAGTTCCCAAAGAGTTAACCAAGATTTTTTGCAAACTTTTGTGTATTGCCAGTTTAGAACAGGCCTCTTTTGTAGAAATACACTCTTACAATACTGTACATTTTTTAATATTTTGTTTAAATGCTGGGTTATCAATTTCCTATTTTTTTTATTGTGCTTATGTGTTGGTAAGATCTTTTTTAAATCCCCCATTTGCTTTATCTTCACTGACTTTAGAGAACAAGGTTTTTCTCCCAAATGTATAATTGTTTTTTTATCACAAATAATGGTAACTATTCACAATGATTATGGTCATAATTTTGTATTTATAATGTCACAAATGGACGTGTCCTTCTTAATGCCTTCATTTAATATTTACATATCGAGATATCACTTTATATGTGGTATATGTTTTTATGTGTGTTATTTTTATATATTTTTCATAAACCTTTGTGTTTTTATTTCATGTTAACATTTTCTTTGGTTCATTCTGGTTGTATTCATTTATATAATGATTCAGTGATGTGATCAATGAACAGGTGTCTAGAAGCACTGAACGGTCCTTGAAAGGCCTTTAAAGCGTTTAGGTGAAATATCTGGTGAGTCTAAGTCATGATTTATTGTTTTTTATCGTCACAATGGTGAACAGTGGGAACAAACCCAGGCTGAAGAATATGCTTTTTGTATACAACAATAATTAAATCACGTTCCTGCGAGAAAAGAAAAAAAGTACGCCAATCTACAAAACTCAAAGTATTACAAAGTGGAATCATCAATCATGCAGAAAACAACTTAATAATTGTATCCCACTTACACTGTGTGGCTGTTAGTAGTTGGGCTCATTTGTCTCTTTCTTTCTTTCTGAGTATCTGAAGAAGAAGAACCAGTATTGCCAAAAATAATCGGAAACAAACATACAAGGAAACTTGAATTCCATTTACCTTGACCAACATTCAGATTATTTTGACCAGAAGCAGTTTGTCCTTGACCACGAGGTGGCAGCACAGCACTGCCTCAAGGTGCGTGGGAGCACAGACTATAGGGCCGCAGCGGTATGATGCAAGCCTTTGTCCATTTATATGTTAATGAACAGTAGCATTATTGTTCTTCTCCCTTTGCACTCTGCATAAATTTAGAATCTTGAAATGCACGGATCTCCTACGGCTTCACGTCCCTGTGTCTGTGGAGAAGATGCATGGTCAGTGCCTTCTTGAGTTAAAGATTGGACTCATGTTCGTGATGCCTTGAATGTGTCGACATCCGGCCTGCGCATAAACTAACGAAGGCTACGATGCAGACAGGCCCATGTAAGAGATCTATTCTTGTTACACCCCTCTAATGATCACATTAGTCCTATTGATCTGCTGAAATGGTTGCTTGGTAGCGCTGACCTTTCAGGTCACTCCCTGCAGCTTTGAGGAAGGACATCAGTTGATGTGATGATTATTTGCCCTGCACCCCTTGACAGAATTACAGGCTGGCAAACGCGACGCTGTCACCACCAGCATTGAACCCAGCCATGGATTGGCACTCACTTGTATTTTTCAAATTTTATATAGATTCCAAGCTAATGCCTGACAAAGATACTTTGAGTCATGAATGATTCATGGCTCTAACCTGACAGGACTGCAGATAATGTTTTGCAATTGGTGGCGGAATAAATATGCAGAAACCTTATTTGAATTATGAACACAACAATGTCAAAATACTCCTTTACAAATAAAAGCATGACATTTATACATCAATAAAACTACAAAAGTTGTAAATTGCAAATTTGTCTTAAAATCAGTGCAATAATCTTCGATGTGGACGTGTAAAGCAAATGCAGTTTTCAAAGTTGCTTGTTGAGCTATTTCAGTCCATTTTGTGATTCATTTTGATGGGCCATTCAAAGACTCATGTACACCTGCATGGTCCACGCACAACCACAAAAATATGGGTGCGGGTGAAAAACCAAAATAGAAATATTTAACTAAAATGTAAAACTGCCTCAAAATTTTAATTATGTATAGCTGGAAACCCTTCCACCACTGATTCTAACCCTCAATCAAAAAAAGGGGCCCTTTTAAAAAAATCCAATTACAATTCCATTTTTGTTTGCTCTAGTCGCGTTACACTCCGCACGCACTGTATAAATGCATCAGTGCAAACCAAATGTCTAACATCAAACGTGCTCCAAACACTTTTGAATGTGTGAGGACTGGCTAAAATGTCCTGCCAACACTGGTCCTAAACCAAAATTGATCCTCACATATGTACGTGCACACACGCACATAAACAGGCATCCTCTAACATCCAGGTCTGTTGGCTGGTTAATGGCATTCCTCAACTGCCTGCTTCTTGTTTTGTGGTTTTCCTTTGAACATCTCAACAGGCCTTCTTTATGGATGCTCGCCATGGATTACAGCTCCAGGGGGCTGTTACATCATGTTTTGTAAATGCGTGTGTGTATCTGTCAGATAGCAAAAGAAGGGGAGAGTGTATGTTAAAATAAGTCAGAGAGAGGGAGAGAGCAGTTGAGCGTGAGTGGGTGGTGGCTGTCAAATGAAATCTATGTCAGTACCACTATTTTCTTCTTGTTAAATGTTAAATTAAGCCTTAAGCCACGTTTCCTCCAAGACATCTCCTTCCTGTGCTGCCTGATATCAAAATCGGCTCCACTGGAGCTTGAGGCTTCGTGTATTTTGTGAATTGAGCTCCCCTGAAAACCTGAGGGACCACAAGCCATCTACGAACAGGTGCCACAACAACACATGGCAAACCACCCTCAAGGAATAAGTAGATTTTTTTTTCTGCTTGGTGAAATCTGCTTCGGCCAGTTATGTGTAATTATGTGATTCTTCCCAGTTTTTTGCACGTCCACAGCCCACGTCGGGTTATGCAGAGCTTACATTATGCAGTCACTGATGTATTTATGCCTCTGGGGAAAAAAGTCCACTGACACAGGGATTACCACAGGAAACTCTCAATTCCTGCCACAGCAGCAAGAAATAGCAGCATTTAAACATTTAAACCCTACCAGACGACATCCCCTCCAGTTTCATTAAATCTTTATGCTGAGGTTGTCGTACAATACCAAAAGTCCTTCCGCGCGCGTGTGTGTTTGTGTGCATGTATGTGTGTGAAGCAGAAGCAAAGTTTGCTATTAGTTCTCTCTGCTTTTCGGCCTAAATTCTGAGCTGTGTTTTCATTTGGAAACGCAAGTTAGGAGATCTATTCCTCAAGACATTAGTGCTATGCCTCTTGTCTTTGTATGCTTCCTACAACCTTTGACAACAACAATAAGAAATGTCATCTGTATAAGCCAAAGTGCCCACCATACGCTGCTCTCTCAAACATTGTGCAAGTCCGGTCCTTTTATACAAAAATGATGGTTATGCACATGCACAGAGACACGCACGCAAGCACACACACCGTAAGCCGTAAGTCAGGACTACCGATTCCCTCAGCAGCTCTGTGCTTGTGGAAGCACTCAGATAAGGAACGTGAAGGCATCTCTCTCTCTCTCTCTCTCTCTCCTCCACTGGCTGTTCCCTTGTAGGTCATATGAAGACTTCACATTTCCTCCTCCATGTCATACATAGGAAAAGAAAAAAATCACCAGGGAAACGCTTGTGAAAAGAAAATATTTTTCTTTTCACAAAATATTCCATTCGGTTATGTTTTTAGTTTTTCCTGCTTGCCAGGTGCTCAAGTTGCCCTTTTTGACATTTCATTTGCAAGTCGCTTCTGCTTGATTTTTCCATCAGCTTGTTTCATGCAGAAGTCAATGTATTTGTTTTCTTAAGCTTTATATTTTTACGCAATAACTTTTCTCACACACACACACACACACACACCTCATATATACAGTAATATCTGAATATCTAAAATGTTGTGACTAAGTTGTGTTAAAATGAAACATGTGAACCATCAAGTGCATGTTCAGTGTGCATACCCCTCACTGCCCATCAGTACCTTCGATCCCGTGCTGCAGTGTGCTATTTGATCACACTGCTTAGCATTCAAGAGGAATCCTCAGCACTCAAGTGCTCAGTATTATGCTTTTAAACCATTCCCCGTAGAGGAGCAGAGGGATAGAGAGAGAGAGGAGGCAAAGGAAAGGGATGCAACAACAACAGAAGCATCCTTACGGGAAGCGTGAAATTTCATAGGACAAAAGCCTGTTATTGAATTCCTGTCAGGATTCTTCAGATAATAACCTCCACTTTCCAGCCCCCGAGAAGCATTTCAAGACTTGCACAATGACGCCCCCGACTGATTTCACTGGCTAGCGGGGTGCTCACTGTGTACAAGCTGCCGCACTGTCCCACCTCTCGCCGGATGCTATACTTGAGGACTCTGTATTGGAATGAAACTTTCCGTCCCTTGGGTGGAGCTAAGAGAGCATCACAATGCATCTCATTGGTATGTGGCACGTCAACCGCCGAGCACTTTATCTGACTAATGGAACGAGTGAAGTCATGCCCCGTTAAAGAAAGGACGAAAGCTGCGGCTGATTGCCAAAGCCGCACTGATCGCCGGGGCCACAGGTGCCATGACGAGGCCTGATTGCTGTGTGATTTGAGCATCTAAGGGGCCCAGAGCTCATCAATACCCCTCGCAGCTCGGCTCGAAAACACACTGCACTGCAGCAGGACGCAGGCACCGGCAAGATGAATATTTATCAAAGCCATAAAAAGGCAAGGGAAACTATTTATGCGTCTCCGAAAACAGGCAGAGGCCAACCTTTATTCCAAACAAGGCTGTAATTCAAACACGCAGCATGTTCGGTGAGTGAAATGATACCACCTGGTTTACCTCCTGGTAGGAGGCAATTTTTTATTTTTGTTCAGTTTAGGCTGATGGTAGAATGAGAAAAGGACCGGGTTTACCGTTGAGCGCTTTCTGGATTAGAATAATTGTCTCCGCTCATCTGCTGGGACTCACAATAGCCGCAACGTACAACAGGACCATTCCACCTGCCAGGATGACACACCAAGGAGTGGGAGCTCCCAAAACTCAACCTTCCTCGAACATGATATTATCCTCTGTCAGTCCGCCCTGTCCTCAGACACAACTCATCTCTTTCTTCTCTTCCTCAGAGCTCCTCAGCTCGGTGAGCTGGCTGGAGACAAGATGGGGGAGAACCCCCCGGGCCCAGCTTATTAAACCCAGGGGTCTAAAGGAAGAACAACTCATGTGGAAAAGATTTAAGTAAGGAGGAAAAACCCGGACTAAAATATACTCTGTGCTGTTCTCATTTCCGTATTCTGTACACACCAAATCCTCTTCTTTCCACGGCGTTTATTTCCACACAACTCTGGCAACACTGACTGACTAACATTTCTCTGCATTTTTTGGCTCGGATTAACTGAGAGGGCGTTTTTCGCAAGCCACATTTGATGTACTCTCGCTCATTAGAACATGCTAAAAATACCACAAATCGGCACCTCTCTATCCTTTACTCAATCCCGCCTTCGGTCTCCTCTCTCTCTGTCCACCTCTCCCGCTCTGTCTGTAGTTTCCTTTGTCCCTTTCCGCTTGCATGATTAGAGGCTGTGCTTCAGCGGTATTCTTATCAAAATTACTTTCTTCCTCACTCTAATTATGTTTTCTTTCTTTCTTTCTTTCTTTCTTTCTTTCTTTCTTTCTTTCTTTCCTGCAGAGGTCTAGGCTTCTGCTCTGTCTCGTCTCGTTGGGTAGTGTCATCTTCCTGTTGGCTCACCCCCGCACCCTATCAGCCAGCATGACCTTGGCAGAAAACGTAGCCAGACATAGCGACAAATTCAATGAAGTCTCGTCAGGTTGAAGAAGAAAATTGAACAATAAGCAGATTGTATTACAAATGAGTGTTGCTTACAATGAAGAAATCACAAAGATGAGATAAAGATTTGAATCTGCAGCTACTCGCCTTAGAAGATATGTCGGTTGTATTTTCAGATGCGGTATAATGTTTTTTTAATTATTTTGTGAACAAAAGGAGGATCACTATGCCAATAGGTAACAAACCATGCCAGTTATGACCCCCATCCCATCCCACCTCCCAAGCCACCCTTGCTTGTGTGACAGCACATAGTGACGTAGTATATGTAAAATAATTACTGATAAATTAAAATTTTAGCAAACAAGTGACAGCAATAATAGACGAGGCTAGAATAGGCTAGTTTATCCAGTATCCATTCTCTTACATCTCTTACATCGTTTAGTAGTCTCAATTCCTGAGATTAAAATCTGGCTCTTCAATTCAGGAGACATGGTATACATGTCTTGCTTGCACAACCCTATGTGCTTGAGCTGAAAACAAACTATATCCACATCAGGAATATATAATAATAATATAATATTATTGAACAATTGTTTTTCTTAGGTGGGCATAGCTCTTTCTGGGGTAGTCGCTGCATATGTTTATGCTATGCTTGCGGGCTTTAATCCCCATAATATACGAGCATATGGATGGAGGATAGACCGCTAGCCCCTGAGCAGAGCATTTGGCACAGACTTGAGGAACATCAGTGAGATTTGGTGCCTCTCCTCCCCTGTCTCCTTTGCCTCTCCTGCTGATTGCGCTCCCAGACTTATGGCCCCTCTGCAGCACTGACAGAAATCCATTGGACAATATCATAACTGTGGGTTATGGCTACAGATTGTGTTGCAGGAGGGAAGGTGAGCAAGAACGTGGAAGGTTTGCCCTGAAGAAGTACATTCTCCCCCTCTCAGCGTATACTGTATGCTTCTCATCCAGAGAAGGAAAAAAAGTAATACATTTGGCAGTGAACCATTGCAGATGTTATCAGTTGCACGAGGCATAATCAGCAGGCTTCTGATGAACCGACGGTGCGATTCATTCAAAAATCCTCATCGCCACAAACAATGTATGAGTGAATATTTTATGAAAGTAAAACAGGATGTGAGACTACTAAAAAAGAAAGGAGCAGGCAGGGCAGACAGAGTAGGCTGCACGGTGAGCCTCCAGGTAATAAAGCTCCTATTGTCCCTCAGTGTGCAGGTGCACTCCGAAAGCAGTAAAAAAAGGAAACAACGAGAGTGCAGGGCGGGTGGCTGAAAGCTATGAAATTGACGAATCGTCAAGAATAAAAGTCCACAGCCGTGCAAGTGCAGCTGGACCACACTAGTATGCAGCTGTCAACCACGTCAACAAACGTATAATTGCGGATTAAAACCAGCACAGTATGCAGATGAGGCAGAAGACAATTTGTGGTGGTCATATATCAAGGTACTAAAAAAGTTTCGATTTTGACCTGATGGTGGCACCATACAAAAGTCAGAGAGTGTGGTGGTCTCTCTGTGACATTCATGATGCTGCCATGAGATAAACTTTTAAAACTGACTGCAGCTCCCACCTTTTTCTCTCCAGCTTTGCCTGTTTCTGACCCCCCCACTTGACCAAGCGCTGCCTTTGCCCCCTCACTTATAGTGCTTACTTGCTCTCAGTAAAGGTCGACCGCAGGAACTTATTTATGTCGGAGTCTGCGAGTCGTGCATTAGTGCCCTCTGTTGAAGATCTCTCAAGTCATTAGAATTCATTAACTGAGCACTCTGAGAGTCTGTGCAAATATTTCTCTGGGATGGGTCCATCAGACGTTGATGTAATTCAGTCTGCACGAGGATGGTGGGCTGACTGACCAATCACCCAGAAATGTTAAAAGTATTGCCTATCTTAGATCATTAAGTCTTTGCAATACGTTTGCATTCTTAAAAATAAATATATATATATCATTGTTGATGTACAGGCACACTGATTGGAATAGCTTATGTTGTTATGCTATATAGCAGATTCATTTTAAGAAATACCACATTGAGAAACCTTATGTCATCTATTAAGATATATTCTTGTTCAGACTATTTGCTCGGAAGCAGCTGTTAGCTTTGCTTATCACTAAGCTTGAAAACAGCCACGCCTCACTAGTAGAAATATCTTGTTGGTTTCATTTGAATTCAAATTTGATGTGTACAATTGGGAACTTTCTGCAGAAAGTTTACGCAAGCAAGTGTAGTTCCGAAACTGTAATGTGCGTATGCCTCTATCTTTGGTGATAGCCTTCAAGAAAAGATTTTCAGATTAAACTTTGTACACAGTTGCATCACAAGCAGCCGTAATGCAACAAGAAAATGAAGACAGGGAAATGTTCACTTTGATGGTTTATTTATCTAAATCAGGCTTCAGGTCTCAGGGCGCTTTTCGTAAGATTTTCAAATGAAAAGTGGCTGAAGGGCATGTGGTAAATTGGGCAGTAATGAAACTATTTAAAGTTAAATGGTGAAATGAATCCTTCCCACTGAGTGAAGATGCAAAACCATTGAAATAGTTCCTCAAGCAGTTGAAGAAAAGAAACAGTCATCGCCAGAATAACAGGACGATTGAGAAGAGGACGGACAGGAGGTCTTAGGGCAGCAGAGGAGATGGCCCCCGGTTGTTCAGAGCCGCCACGAAATCTAGGCAAAGGAAGTTCCCACAGTAATGAAAGCAATGTATCATCCTTTCATTGCAGTGGGGCAGACATAATCAAACATTCTTTTCTCCTTTTTCTCCTCTCTCCATCTGTCATACTTGTCTCGCCACATCTATCGCTCACTGTCACTGACACACACATGTATCGCCTGTGCTATTTTTCTTCCACATTTGAGTGCGAGCTCTTCTATGCTCTTTCTGTCAGTTCTCATCAATATATTCAGTGTTGTTCTCTTGTCCATTGCAAATACTCCAATGTTCTAGACACTGAATATTTATGATTGAGACCTGCTATGGGTATTTTTATTACCATGTCAACTTTATCCATCCACCACTCAGCGTATAAAATGGTACAAAGTCATGACTCATGTACACGACTTTGTACCATGCTGGCACCGTAAATACTGGCAGTGCTTTGAGGTACGTGTGGATAGTAGCACATTCATTTTTTCATTATCACATTGCTGTCAGAAACCCTGCTATATTAATGGTTGGATTATGGTAGTTTTCGTAGGTCTGTTTATGGGCTTCTCATCACACACCAAAATGTATGATTTTATTTGTACTTATTTTAGACTGCAAAAAACTTCCATCTTTATATACGGTCTATGCTAATTACTATTAAACATGATGTAGCCTGCAGCAAGCGCTGGTGAGCATCCCATTCGTTTTGCAAATTATGTTCATACTGGTATAAAAGTACAAATCTCAAAGATGTTTAACTCCTCCCAAGGCAAGCAACAAATCATCTTATTTGGAAAAGTGGAGTCAATATTTCAGTGTTGCTTGATGGATGATCTATGGTATATTATATTAACCGGCAATGATGATATTCTACATAATTCATAGATTATCATCAATGCCGATTAATATCCTGTCAATGGACTCATCATTTCAGCATGACGTTCACGATTTGGCAGTCTGTGTTTTGACCCCCATCCCACCAGCAAAACCCTCGTGGGATTCACTCACACATCCTCTCCTAACTTTCCCACCGCTCGTCTTTGGTTGTCCCACCAGTCTCACTAACAGTCCGATCTTTGTCTGTCGACCTCTGGCACCTTACTGTTTTACTGAGCCATACATCACGGTCCATATACCTCTCTCTGTTCCCCCACCTGCTCAGCAACCACCCCCCCCCCCCCCCCCCCCCCCCCCCCCCCCCCCCCCCCCCCCCCCCGCACACCCCTGGGTTTGAAGTCAGGGCAGATTTGTGCCCTTTGTCAATGGTCCTCTGGTCAGCCAGGAAGTCACACAGGAAGTGCATGTACAGATGGTTCTAACGGGAAACAGCAAAGAGATAGCAATGTTTAGGTTGGCAGTGGGTCCACTTATATGAAACAACATGATCGTATATCACACATCACAGATACTACTATAACAGTTGGTTAGTGCTGTTATAACCCAACCTCAAGTTTGGGATGAAATGGTTTCAGCGTTATGTCCCCAGCACAAAACAAATAACAATAACCCTAAAATTTAAATAAAATGCATTGTAAAGTAATAAAAATATACTGTCAGACCTAAGTTGTAACAAGGAAATGTTCTCAATTTACTGCAATAATACATACATTTTTGTGACCATTAGGTTGAACAAAATCCACACACAGGCCCCACAAAAAAAGGCTCATACCCGCAATGCATAAACATAAAAAAATACTGCATTATGGTTGTTGCATTAAAATACATTCCAACGCCCCTAAACATAATGATATTCGTCACAAATAATGCTCAACC
Source organism: Colistium nudipinnis (assembly GCA_016785305.1). Classification (NCBI taxonomy): domain Eukaryota; kingdom Metazoa; phylum Chordata; class Actinopteri; order Pleuronectiformes; family Rhombosoleidae; genus Colistium; species Colistium nudipinnis. The sequence goes on from JAFBJU010000173.1 coordinate 2,125,943, forward strand.
CCACATTTTACCCTAATCTAATTCTAAGTCTTAAACTCACAAACAGCCTTTTAAAAACAATGTCCTCACTATGTATGCACTGTAACTCAGAGTGGACCTCACAAAGATATAGGAACACACACCCAGACACAAAATTGTTGGTGTGTCATGCAGACTTTCTGCTGATCAGTGTCCTCTCTGAACAGGAAGTTTCATATCTTTTGTTGTGAAAAACATTCTTTAACTCTCAGATCGAGGACACGATATGGCGGGCATATATTACGGGGAAAAGGACGGCTGAAGGCGGAGTAGCAATGACTTGTGGTTGGGTCGGGGGCCACTGTTGATGAGCTGGACCTCCAGGTCATGTTTTTCACCCCGCTATAATGCTTATTCAGCCTTCTCCCTGCGGCGTGTCTGTGGGAGTATGAGCAACAGCAGCCAGGCCTTGAGGGGAACGCTCATTTCATCCAGCTGCTCTTTCGTGTGACTGAGCTCCTCAGTTGCCGCTCTCTGTCGGGATCCCCTCTGAGTTCTTCTGTTTTTACCGAGGTTAGGATACGCACGTATAAACGGCCGCTTGAGTTTCCACCTCCCGAGTGTTTCGTTTGCATACATCAACCCAAGGAACACTTGCACAGCGTACGAGACCAAAATCTTCCGACAGCCGCTGGTGTGAGACAATGCATCAACAGAAGGTGGCAATCGCTGCGTCAAGACAAGAAAATTAGTTGCAGTTTATCGTCGTCCGTGTGGTTTGAGTGGGAACCTGAGCTAATCACATTCCCATTGTAGTTTGCACATTTTGATTTGATTTAGAAAGATTATAAGATCCTCCTCCTTTCATAGCCTCATAACAAAACCTTGACAAATGAAAAGATGCTTCTCAGACGTAACACTCATTTAAAAAAAGAAATTCCACCCAGTTTTGCCTTTTATTAATTGCAACACTGTCAAATAATTATACTTTATTTTATTTTTTAATGGAAAATGAAAAAAAAAATATTAAGGGTTACATTCATTCCATCGGCATCCAATTACCTTGTTAGGCTGCCATAGGCTGATGGTAGAAGGGTTTCGGCTTTTGTTTAGCATTTGATTTGTTTATTAGACATTCTCCTTAACCTGTCTTAGTCTTGTGAGTCATGTGTATTGTATGTAGTGTGTAGTTCGAGCTATTTCATATTGTAGATGACGAATGGGCGGGGTTTTCTTGTGTAGAGGCGGTAATTTGGGAATTTGGACATTCTCACGTCATATTCAGTATTTCGTTCATGGCTCTGACACTTGTATTTGTGAATCCCTTACCAGGACGCTCAGCTTTAGGCTAAGTACCAACAGATCATAAAAAATAAAAAAAATTAAGATATGACAAGAACAAACACGTTATATATCTCACAAACGGAGGAATTCACTTACAACAGCAGCAGTAACAGATAGTAATACAAATACTTAAGAATATATACAAAAAGAAAATGAATATATATATATATATAAACAGTATATGTATGCATATGCTAAGAATCAAAAATGTACAATAATAAATGTCCGCCTCACAGCCCGAGATATGGCTTCTTGTGCGTCTCAAAGAACCAAATCCCTGCGCGCTTTCAGCTCAAAGTTAGAAAAGCAAGAAGATAAACACACCTTAGAGCTCCAGTTCAAGGTTTTCATTTGCCATGGTGACATTTTGAAAAAAAGAGACTATTTTCGGTTAAATCTTACCTAGTGTTTTACCTGGGATTTTATGTCACTGTGGTTTCATCTAAATCACACACTTCCTAGAATTGACTTTAAATCATGTTTGCCTTTACCTGCTAAAGCCCCATTATATCCACCAGCTAATTGCTGTTTCTTGTTTTCTGCTGGGTATGGACTGTATAAAGAATCCATATTTCCAATCCATATTTAGAAGAACACTTCCCACTGTGGATGGAAAGGTTTGGTGAGAGCAGAAAGAATTAAAAGAAACAACAATGGAAAAACATTGTTTCGCCTTCATTTGTATTGTTGTTGTGTCATGGGCACAGTGTCCAGCCCTACAGGGGTTATGAGACACAAATTATTATTTGACAGTTCTCTCCGTAGCAACATCGTTGTGTTAGAGAGCTTATCTCTCAAGCTTGAAAAATATAATCAGCAACAGAGAAGGTCTCTTCCTGGCGCATAGCCCAAGTTTTTCAAAGTCATCAGGCCCAAAGACATTAAATTGAGGACATTTGCCTTAAAAGTGCATCCCTTATGTCCTCTTAAACAGTAATGTTAAAAGAGAGGTGAACAGGATTTTCAATTTCACCGAGCACACACAACAAAGACTGACCCTCACTGCAGTGCAATTAAACCCGCCGGTCTGTAGGTCTAAAGTGTTCCCCAACGTAGCCGCGCACGCTGGGTTCTTTCATTTAAATATGCTTCACATGATGTTCTACACTGGAGCTGTTCTTTACGAGTCTCTATAAATGAGGAGCATTTTTGCTCCTAGTCTCTGGAATATATTCCTATCACGAAAAATATTGATTAGTGCAGCTCCATCCTTTTCCATTGAACATTTATTTGCAGGGTAATCAATCCGAACTGAAAAATATGCCACAGTGGAATTGATTTCGCAGTCGCTCTAAACAGCAACACTGTCACTGCCATTGTATATACGTCCTTATCCGTCTTGTCCTTTCATCCCGCAGCCTCTGCTAACCAGCTCCTGCCCCGTCGCTGCCATCTTTCAGCCTAAGTGCCCCAGCCAAGCATGAGATGGTTGTAAACATGTTATCACACGTGGTGGTGACCTGAAAGGGGCATCATGCGAGGAAGACACTCCAAGTGAGTGCCTGGAATGGATCTGTGATGACGCATGCGTCGCCCCTACCGAGGACCAGCCATCCCACTTGGATGAGTGCACGGAAAGACCCTCTCATCCCAGGCTCCTCATGACCACCTCTGGGTTGTGCGAGGCGGGAAGTCAAAGAGATGCCGGGGGAAATGGATGGCGGGAATAATGTTGACGGTTTGCCAGATGTGCCTCTACCATCGTACAGTCTCCTTTGAGATCCACCCTCAGCTGGAGTCCCTACCTTGACGGGGCCCGTGATTGCTACCGTGAAGTAAGTGCATTTCATTTCCAATAGAACACCTTTTTGGAAGGTTTGTTAAATCCCTGTCAACTTTAATGGCGTTTTCAACAAAAAGATTCACAAGGTGCTTACATTGTTAAAAAACCCACAACATACACTGTATTAATACAACCAACTAGAATTTGGAATACATTACAGTTCCGGTTCCTCATCACAAAACCTCTCCCCAGACACTACTGTTATACATTTTTATATGTGCCATTTTAGTGAAATCCGTCTCTTGGTTATTGTGCTCCCAGCTGAATCCTCTCCTGCCTCTGAAATCCATTGTAAAGCAGTGTTTGCATGTTGGCATCAAAGCCATGAAGTGAAGTGTGTGCCATCTTGCTATGAGCTGAAAAGAAATTTGACAAGGGAAATATTGACAACTAAAGTAAAACGGTAAACAAGATGCGATCCACATTTTATAAACAGCATTTGCCTCCGAGCTTTTGTTGCCTACATGTGACAGAGTTGAAATTATAAACATGTACTGACTGTGACGACATCAAATTGCATCCCTCGGTGTTATTCTTATGTTGTGTACATTTTTAAGCCATCAGTCTTTTCAGCTTTACTTTTATCTACTTTCATTCTCACTGAAATAATGTCCTCTAAAACTAATTGTGGATACAGAGTGAAGAAAAACGTTTTTGGCAGAGCATGAATCTTACTGACTTTGGAGATCCCCTATTTTATAGCTATGACAGCAGGTTAAGATTTTAGAGATATCTCATAAACCATACTGTAGCTTTGTAGCTGAAACATGTTGTAGATCCCTTATCTTGTCTTTAGATAATCTTAATATTTGCTATTCCACCTTATAAAAATGTTCCTGCCAAGCCTCACAGGGCTCCTATCATGAATGTGAACACGTTTGCACTTTACTATTCAGTGTCCATTATCAGGGTAGAAGTAAGTGGTGCTTTTAAACACATTGTGTTACCATGGTTACAAATAGGTCAGGGTGCATTTTGGTCAGTCATATGAGCATCATGCTTTTTTTATTATAGATCTAGGATAAGAGTGTTAGGGCAAAGCAGACAGCAGTATACAACCTGCACTAGATACTCTATTAGAGGGACAACAGGAGAGACAATTAACTGGCGAAAAATGGTGCATTCACACGGACTTAAAGACAACTTGTGATTATGATCATATGATGAGTGTGACTGTTGTGTGCTAATCAACAAGAACAGGCGTAATATACAGACATGTTTTGTGCAGCCATTTCAGGATTTAGGTGGATGATTTATCAAGCATGACGTCCGGCTTGTGCTTCCTTGTTCATTATACTACGCAACATTTGCAATGCGTGTTGCATTTAGGTTTGTCCAATTCTGGAAGGTTATCGTACAAAGTTGTCATTTTCCCTGCTGAGGAACATGTGCTAGTTTTGCCCTCTGCTATAAATACACGTTCTGGATGTTGAGCTAAAATCTGAATTCCACCCTATTCCTTCTCCCGAGAAGCCACAGCTAAATATATGTCTGCCTTCTAAATACAGTATGTCCTATTACTGTCTTTCCAATCTCTAATTTCTGCTGCGCTAAATCCGTCTGTATGTCTCCTTCTTTAGCAGGGAGTCTTACAAATTACCATTTCAAACCTCTAGTTTGACTTCTATGTTCCCCTCATTATAGCTGGAGGAGTCTGGCCAGTTTTTGGGGGGGAGGAAGTAAACAAGTGTTCAAAGACTCAACTGAAACCCACTGCTGTTCAAAACCACATACGGTACTCATAGAGCAACAGTAGTTGCTTCCGTGCTCGGTATGGTGACACAGACCATGTCGACCGATGCTGGAGTGTCTCTCTGTGATTACATGCTGTGCTGCTGCAAAATAATTACAGCCACGCTCTCCGGCAACATTAGCCACCCTGGGAATGAATTATGTATTCCTCCCAATACTGACTGCTAATCACGTCACACGTGTCTGCTGCGTTGCCTGTTGTGCTTTTCATATTCCAGGATAACAAGCTGGAATAATGCAGGAGGCCAAAGTCATTTCATTCTGTTCTCCTTCTCATCGGTCCGGCATTTCACCATATTTGTTTGCTCTTCTTTTGTCAAATCTTCATTGCCTAAAACTTCTGTTTCAAAGCCTAGCACACAGTCATTATCGTTCTGTGTGGGAATCCGATATGTGTATTATCGGGAACCTGAGAGAGCGTATGCATTTTGCAGAAAAATACATTTTACCTAGATTTTTACCTTGACAACGAAAAAGATGTTAATTTTCATTTGGGATTCAGCAAAGGTGCTGTAGGTGTGGGTATGATCGTGCTGTATGAAAACAAGCTGTATCACATCAGTGTGGGTGTGGGGGTCCCGCACTGCTTGCTAACAGCGATTTAAAGGCATATGGCGTCTGTGACCTGCAGGTGTGGAACGTGCAGGTGTGCTGCGAGTCCAACAGGAACAGAATCCCACCGTCAGACATACTGTAGATGAGCTCTGGTGCTTGTTGGTTCAGAAGGTAATTTGCTGTTGTGGTCTTTAAATGAGAAATCGATTGCGATGAGCATTTTTTGAACATCCTGTGTGAAAATAATAAATAGTGATAATGGCATTTGGGGTTTTATACACTTTGCAGCTGGTGTGTGAGATGATTCAGGGAAAACAAGTGCAAAACCTCCACCCACTCACACTGTAATCTTTGAAAGAGGATCTTGCTGCCTCTCACTGCCAAACACTTTGATACATCCCTTTTGAAAGTAAAACAAAAAAGTTGGAACAGATCATTTTAATGCAATGGAGGAGGAGAAACATTTGAGGTTATTTCCTGTTTCATTTCAGGATGAAAAATGTAATATTAAATTACCTTTTCTAGAGGTAATGAGATAGGAAATTGCTCAGAGCACCGACTAAGGGAAGTCTTTGTTGTCCCACCCACGCAAAGCCAACCCTCCCTCTGACTTAATCACCAACTGGTTTAATGCTTTATTCCATCATAATCACTTCAGACCTGCACAGACAAGCTGTAGGGTTGTAGTTGTCTCAACAGCAGGTATCTGTATTTGAATCTACAAGCTTTGCGTTTCTCTTTCTGTCTCATATGATGAAGCTGAGCTTGGTATGAGTCAAAAAACCAGAGACATAAATTATTGTCACTGCACTGTGTGTTTGTTGGCTGCAAAAAAATATCATGTAGGCATTTGTACCTAAGGGACAACATGCGGTGTATGGGTAGTGAATATAACTGTATCATTTCTACAGTGTGCTGACAGGGAATGCATCGCCGTGCATGTGCGATCTGTATGTAGGCAGATATGTATTTACTCAAATTGTACGA